>JAZGTJ010005192.1:0-28265 GCA_036877575.1 Botia almorhae | reverse complement strand
TAATAATACAACTGTCTCAGATCACTAGTCTGTCAAATATAAAACCGAGGGAAATGCGTTTTCCATGGCATCATTTTAAAGCATTTCATTTAAATGCTGGGTCTGTTTAATAAGGTTTTATAAAAAGATGTAGCTGTGCACTTGATTCTCCTGGTTTATTTCTTTCCATACAAGGAGTCAATTTGTCTTCATTTAAATATATTAATCTGTTCAGGTAATCTGAAATTAATAACTAAAACCTTCGCCGACAAAGCATGTATTTTATTACAAATCCATAGCCGTTAAAAGTATTAACTGCCTTTGTATTGTTAATTTCTTTGTATATGCAAAGAAGACAAACATCGTGGGCAGTTATGTTGCATCTCAACATGAGTTACATTTCAAAATGCCTCAAGTTACGAACAATTTAACTTTTAAATTAATTTAATACTGCTGCATTCTGTGCTTTGGCTGGCTGGATGTCTCTGACATGACAAGTTGTTCAAACAATTCACTAACTGAATAGGAAAACATACTTTTTCTTTTTAACTGAGGAGGACATTATCAGTGAACATCAGTGAAGCACACCAGCAAAAACAAATCTCCCCCTCTGTATTAAACATGAGCTAAGAAACAGCATTTAAGACGGCCAACAGCATAGTGTGCGAGATTCCTTACCTACTGCAGGTGGTGCCATGCTCGCTGCTCTTCCTTGCACGCTGGTCCCACCCCGGACAAACCCCTTAAACTGTTTCCTTGACAGCCCTTCCCCTGAATGACTGGTTAGTGTCCGTGGTTTAAAGTGCCTCCAACGGCACACTTTGATGTTTCGAAGGATCTGTCTTAGATCTGAATACACAGGAAGTGAGGAAGAAGAGGGCGCAGGTTGCGAGGAAGAGGGCGTGTTGGTTGAGGTATTGGTTTGGGAAGTGGCTTCTGAATGTTCAGGAGAAGCAGGAAAAGAGATTTCTGTATTGGAATCCGAGTCCAGATTTTGGAAAAAGCCATCTAAATCCGAATAGGCTCTGTCCAGAAGAAGCCTACGGTACAAATTTAATCAGATTAGGAAACCGTTAAATTAAAATGTAAAAATTAAAAAGTCTGAATGAGACCAAATGTGACACTGACCTGCCACCCCGTCCCACCCGCCGCCGTGCCAACCCGACACAGCGACGGGGAATAGTGAGAGTGGTGAGGGAGTATCGGAACCGGGGGTCACATGACCCTCCCTCCGTTTCTCCACACCAGGGCCAGCTGCCACTCTGATCCAAACGAGACTGTAACGACAAAGATAAAGTGAATATATAAGATGATGGAAGGAAGAGATACAAGTGCTGGATTATATTCTGCTTCAAAACCTACAGAGCTGCAGTCTACTGCCTACCTATAAAAAGCAGCTCACTAGGTTTTAGAACAGGGTTTTGTGTTTACATAGCTGTTTACAAAGCTGCACAGAAGTTATAGAAAACAGGTCAGAATGAAAGGAAGTGGTGAGTAAAGGATGAGTAAGATTGGAGAGGTGAGTAATATCGGAGATACAAGGTCAGTGTTGACACCTACGGAGTGATAAACACATCCTGCTTTCCTCCTGAAGGCAAATGCTCCATCAGGCTCATTTTCTTCCTCTGCCTCTGATGACCCAGAATGCACCTGTGCAGGAAACAGGATGTCTTGAGTTCCCACGACAAAGTCTACATTTCACAAACAAACTTCACAACCAAATTAATCTGAAGATGAAGTGTCATTTCTGCACCATCAAACTGTGATAATGTGTGTACCTGTGAATAGGGCTCATCGTCAGAGCTGGGAAAGTCATACTGGTTGAGGTCTTTAGGATTAAACACGGAGGGGCCAGAATGCAAGGGAGCGGAGACAAGTGGTATTTTGGGCTTCTTCTCGTATTTCCTTTTGGTTCTGACCATTTCTGTTTTGTCAGGCTGAGAGAAAAAAATATTTTTACCCACATATCTTTATACCTAATGACTCTTTCATTGCATTTAAACCCTGTCCTGTACCTTGGTCTTGTAGTCTTTGTAGTCCATGTGGTCCTGGTGGCGATACTGACTGTTGCTGGAGAAGGGCATTATAGGAATCTTGTAAACAGGTTTTGCCGTAGCTAGAGCTTCTGCCATCACCTCAGAGCCAAAGTCTGGCATAGTGTTTCTGAAGAGACAGGCAGGGATAGACATTCCTAAGTATATAGTGTAACATTACCGCTCTTATGTTTCTGTGAATGCAGGGCCAGCTGGCTATTGTACAAAAATGTTTTGTTTTTCTTGTTTAAGCAACACCACTTCCTGTAGGCTGGTAATAACTCCTGGCTGGTAATGAGTTCCAAGTGTTAACTGTAAATTAGCCATTATATGCACACAACACATATTAAGCCAAATCACTAATGGTCCTCTATGCTTGTGATATGCACCTTATGTACAAAGAAGGTTAACCTTAATTGCTTCTACAGCCATATAAAACATGCCCATTAATTAGTATATACAACAAAGTCTGAACCAATTAAGAATACACAACCTGTTCTGATTATACCGGAACATGCAAACTAGAACACTAAATACCAGATGCAGAAATATGCTCCAGAGCCAGGAATAGGTTATTTTGGAATATAAATTTAAGGATGAGCTCAGATCTTGCATTAAGAATCAGACAGAAATTTCAAAAACAGCTTTGAGAGTGTGTGTACTTCTACAGCTATTTTTGTGAGGATCATTTTGACCGGTTAGACCATCAGAGGACAAAAAAGTAAGAAGGGCTGACTTTGACATGCCTTTAAAGGGATATTTGAGGGTTAAGACTTGGTTTGAGAGTTAAGGTTTGAATTAGGTTAAGGTTAAGTTTAGGGTCTGGTTTGAATTAGGTTAAGGTTAAGTCTCTTAGGTAGGTAAGATTAGGGTAAGGAGCAAGAGATTGTATTAAGTCAATGCATGTCCTTATGTGTGTGTGTGTACCTCTTCTCAACAATCTCCAGTGTGAGGTGGAGCAGCTCTTGTTTGCTCTTCTCTCGTTTCTTGATCATCTCCAGGATGGTGACAGCTCTACTCAGGTCTCTTCTCAGTTTGAGCATCTTCTCGTAAGATGCCTCGTCATTCTTACGGTTCTGGTAATGAACAACACCATTACATTAATAGAAGTAAAATGTGGAGGATTTAAACATAGACAGCAGAATCTTTGCTCTTATTCCAGCAGTAGTAAGTAATATTACAATCCTTTCTAGTTAGGTTGTCACAACACCAAAATGTGATTGCAAATGACAGCAAAAATGTCATTATGAGAAGTGCTACTCCAAGAGTGATGAAAAGTTATTCAATTAAAGAAGCTGAACAAATAATTTGTCATATGCAAGGATTTTGCTTTTCATGCTTGACGAGCTCTGCAGAACGTCTCAACATGACTTTAGGAATGATGGCTAATCAGACGCCACGGTAACCACAGAACTGTACGTACTAATCACCATCAGGCTGTGTGATGTAATGAACTGAGATTCTCATTTTCTCAGCTCAGTGATGCTTGAAACTCAAAGCCAACTCATAATACCATATTCCCATAATATTTAGAGGACAAAAATAAAGACCTCACAGAAAGACTGATACCCAATAGCTGAATACTCCTTGAGACATTCTGGTGATCAGACTTGCAGGCAAAGTCCTGCATGTCATTACAAATCTGACTTTAAAACAAAGTTAAAAAGCAATGCTTGGTAGAACTCTAGCTCAATCCAACAAGATGGACTGCAAATCAATTAAACGTTTTCCAGTCATTTATTTAGCTGTAGTTCCAGGCATGCATCATGGAAAAAAAAATTCTTGCTCTTTTTAAGAGTTTGTATAATGCAGACGTGCTCTACAGTTCGCGAAGCAATGAAACTCATTCGAAACACATTTTTTACAACAGGCCACCACAGGAACGGCTTCTTACATGTTGTCTAACTATTTTTGTCAATTAAACAGAACAAGAATCTCTCTACATCTCCATCCCTCTGGGAAACTAAATACACACTGTTTCTTGTGCAAGAAACCCTGACTCTACCATTAAAACTGGACGTTGGGGGATAAATACAATCAACAGAAAGCGGTCCTTAAGGTCTGAATGGATAGAACGTGGGCAGCTGCTGTGTACATCTGCTTTTAACTGCACAGCCCTTAACTTATTTAAAGGACATGGAATAAAAAATCGTAATGGCCGTAGCCTCGACCTCATCCTCTCACCTTTCTCGTCTGCATCTTCTCCGTCCGGCGCCTGAAGGCCACGTACGGGTCATTGGTGCTAGAGCCATCCCGTTTTTCCTGTTTGATGGTGGGAATGATGGATCCGCTTTTACACAGTTTCCTTTTCCGGCTCCAGTACTCAAACACATCCCTGATCAGGTCATCGTCCTCCTTCAATAAGAGCTTTGCCTCCTGTAGGGTCACCAGCTGAGGCACAGACACAAACAATCATTCTAGATTAAAATGTTTATATTGATATTACAAATACAAACAAATGTAATTACAGCATTTTACTACCATTAAATTGTTTTATGCATACATCAATCACACTATTAGTTATAAATCAGATATTACAATCCAGATAGACTTTATTGGGGCAGTATGGTAATGGTTTCAGCTATCAGTATGAGGCTGGTTCTTTCAGCACAGTTTGGTGGAGACGGTCTTCATCATTAATATGAACAAAGGTTTTGTAACTTCTTTTGTGAGGTTTTTACATATTGCAAGGTTCATGAAAAGCTCTCCTTCAGCTCTCAGTTTAAAGCGTGGAGCCTCGGCGGGTGTCATCCCAGAGGTTTTTTCTGCAGTTCACATTAAGAGTGTGGAATCTTTTTAATCACCTGCTGCCCGCTGCCTTTCTCCAATCTGTCAATCATCTCCTCGAACTGCAGGGCTCCCACCTCTAACTTCTTCTTTAGCTTATTCACAAACGCCTCATCTTCTGAGTCCAGATCATAATCTGGCTGCTCTGTGTCCAGACTGAGAGCTGGGGAGAAAGAGAGATTAAATCTCACACATGGGTTCAAAGGTCAAAGCTGAAGGTCAGTCTTCAGTTCCCACAACATAATTATTTTCTTTTCCCGCAAAGTTTTTAAATTTTTTTTTAAGATGTGTTACCCTCAAAATCTACAAACCTCAAATCTACACGAGGCATGATGCATCTTGCACTTAACTTTGGAAAGTTTGGCTGAAAAAAAAATCATGCTTAATACTCCCACCAGCTTTTCTGTGGAACTACCAAACTATTGGGTTTGACGAAGCCTATTAGTTTTAGTGCATCAAATTTTGAAAAAGGAACAAATCCAATACGATTGGAAAGACCATATCATACTGTATATAAGAATATTAGATCATATGCTTATGCAAACAGGATTTTAGACCAATAAGATCACACTGTGGGTGGGCAACCCAGTGTGCTGCTTCAGAAATAGAAACCGTGTCCAAACCAGAAACTGGCGAAGCCATCTTCTGTGTAAATCTGAGTTCTTATCCTGTGTAAACGTGACATCAAAGATGTATATTTCACATCGCGTGTGGAAGTTGAAACATTTAGCCTACACACTTCTAAATCCCGAACAACCTTCAAGTCAACCTTCTGTGCAGACTGTCATTATTTGAATTGGCTCGCACCTTGTTGCACACCAGTCTATTATTGTGGCAGCATTGATTTCAGATTCACCTGCCCCCATGGTACATAAAACACAGATTATGGGCAAATTAAGCTGCGATGATGACCAGATGCCCCGAAGAGAGATCCAAATAGATCTAGGAAATTATTTTAAATATATTCCTCATTTTCCTCCATGTTCCCATACTTCCCTCTGCCCTAAATCCCCCAATCCTCCGGCTGTCTGGTGTGTGAAGAAGCTTGCACAGACAGTCTTTGACAGCAGGACACCTACAAATTCTATTACAGACACCCCACAGGCTGCCAGACTCACTTAGACCTCCAACGCACACAGACAGGAGGAAAAACAGCACAGCCATAAAAATTTCCACTGCTTCCAGTTAAATATTGACTACCCCACACAGTGAGCTTATACATATTAAAAACACAAGACCTGACTAAGTGGTTCTTTAGAAGTCTAACATAACATACGATGGAAGTATTCCACAGCTTGAGCTCCATGTTGCTTTGGAATATAAAACTATGAAATTTAATTGTAATTTCTTGTTCAATAAAATTACAGTACATGGGTACATTTTACAATTTAATTTACTTCCCCTTTGTTGAAGTTATACACCCCTGCAGAAAACATCAGGATCTTTTGCTTATTTTCCAGAAAGTGCAAGAATGTACATTTCAATAGTGTACACTTGCATGCATACAAATGTAAACAAACACACAAACACATTGGCATATTAGTATGGTTTATGAGGACTCTCCATAAACACACACACTTTATGGAATACAACAATTTCGCAACATTCCAGACAAAAAAAAAATTTACTCCTATAAATTAACTCTTAACACTCATATAAAAGTCTTTCACAGTTCTTGAATGAACAAACATACATTTAAGGAGCAATTCAGGACCCAGAGATAATAAAAGCACCCAAATGCACCAAAAGGCGGCAGATGGCACGGCCCGCCATTCACAAATACTCCCCAAACCCCCCAAAAATCACACAAAACACCTGCTGATCAGGAATCAGTGGACAGATGTTCATCACAAAGACTAATAATGTTTCCCACTCAAGCACTCCAATACCTGGGATTACAGTCCCAGCTGTAATCCCCACCATTTGAAACAGTGATTGATTACAGCAGCAGGGCCCTCGTTAGTCTGCATCTACTCACGCTGTATGTGAATCAGCTGCTTTGGCATCTTAAAGTCTCCAGGGTAGAGCGAGTCATAGCAGGCAATGTTGCTCTCGGCCTCCGGGACAGGAATCACCATGTTATCCCTCTTCTCTCCGTACACCTGCTGGGCGGAGATAGCCCTCTGGAGATGGTGTTCCTATGGCAACCATAAACAGGAAGATGCATTCCTGAGTAAATGTTCCCCTTCACAAACCAAAAACAGACATCAACTGCAGTCTTACTGTACTAGAGGCTCAGAGTTTATAAATATTAAGAGGTTTTGTTCATCTTATCAAATCAATGATATCATCTATCATCTCAATGGGTAGTTACAATTGCATTTACATTACATTTTAATGTTGCAAGATTTAATGCACGCACGCAGTACACGCACAAAATGCTGTTTAAAGCAAAAAATTTAAATGTGTACGAATTGAACATCACTAGCCACACTACAGCTGTTTGGAAAAGGTGCGAAAGTAGTTTCGTTTTTTTCTAGAAAAGCAGAGACAATTTTAATGCGATGACATCCACCATCTTACAAAAACCTTTTAAAAATAACAGACCGAAAGCTGCATAACACAGAACAAGCCCTAAAAAATAATGAGTGTATACTCAAAACTACAAACATTTGCAGGGAAACCATGAACCTGAAATCGGTACAAAGAATAATTGATCAGTCAACACTGTTTGTACATCAGCCAAACTGGATGAGGTTTATATGCCCAAGGTGCACAACTTCCTTTTTTACATTTGGCATCAGATAAAAAAAAACCAATAGCCTGAAAACATTTTAGCTGAGATCAAATAAACTCAGGAGATAGTAATATGATACCAGCACAAAAAACTTTTATGTAAGTCTAGTAATTAAACCAGTCTGTACAACCACAGATATTCATTAGTCTTTTAGCATCAAGTCCCTCTCTCTCTCACACACACACACACACACATATACATGTATACACAGTCTTCAAGTGACTCAGCTGCTAGCTCTCATTGAAGGCTCTTATGCAAGGAGGCAATTATAAGCAGACAAAAGCCAGACTTCCTTTGACAAAGTCCTCCGAATAACCTTTAGATTGCAAATGCTCCGCCTGAGGAGGGCGACCCCATCGCTGACCCCACAGGATCATAATTACTACCAGATGAGGTGAGAGAGAACAAAAGTCATAGCAGAAACAAAAACCCTTAGAACAGAGAGAAACATTATACATGGCTCTCAAAATGTTTTGCCAATAAGATTTGAGAATCTGAGATGGCATAGTAAAACAAACTATTAAATAAAATTTATATTTAATAAGTTAAAATGAAAAGGTTACAAAATTAAAAGAAAACGTTAAAGAAATGTTAATTTCCTGCAAACAAACTAACACTAACATGCTGATCACCCAAACCAGCACAATAAGCATCCAATAAAATTTAAACAACTGATAAATTCGACTAATCATTAGTTAGTAAATACCAAAAACTAGTAATACAAGTGTGAAAACTCTTGTGGGAGGAAATGCATTATAAAGCTTTACAAAAGTACATTTCAAGACCTTGGAGAAAGGTCAGGGAACAGGATTCAAATTAATGACCCAATTAAAAGATACAATTACAAAGTAATTGTTTGTTGTCCTTCAAGGAAGGTCCGTCCCTTACGGCCAGAATTTAAAGCTTGATTTATAGACAACACAAAAGACATTTGAATCATTAATTACCATAAAATTTAAAGTGTTCTCCTCCCACGTCAGTGAAATTTCCCACAATCCTGCACTGCTGTTTTAAGAAATGTGGATGTTATTAATATGCAACGTTTCCTCAGACCTGGAATTTTTTGCAGAAACTGCTGGGAAAAGCAGGTCAAACTTGTCTGGAAAGCTGCCATGACCTCTAGCCTACCTCTAGACTACACTCCAGAATGCCATCTCTGGGAAAACTGGCTTGCTGGATTGTGTTCACCAAACACAGGGAAAAACATGATGGCACTCCTTCTAGTGATACAAAGTTCTTCCCAAGGTTACAAAACCCGCAGCTATTACAAACAGTCTAACCAACAGTTAATGTCACTACTGGAAATGTTGCATCATGCTTGGTAACCATAACGAATAAGAATGAATAAAAGGAAGTCAGTCAGTTTAGCTATTCCTGTAACTTAAGGTATTATGTTAACTATAACAAGTTTACATCAATCTGGGTTTAATATTTATACTATAATAAAAAATGAAATTACATGTTTTATGCCACACCTAAATTGGCATTTGCAATTATAATGACAGTGTTGCTGTAGCTCAACTGGTAGAGCATTGCGTTAGCAGTGCAAAGAGTTAGATTCCCTGGGAACACACATACTGATTAAAGTGCATTCAAAATATACATTTAAGTAGCTTTGAAAAAAACATCTGCCAAACGTGATACAGCTTTACCAGCTGAAAAACATGGCAATGGTCACTTACACACATGAAACATAATAAGTAAAAGAATAAATAAAAGAAAATGGTGTTAAACCATTTCAGGTGAATATACCACATTAGCATTATAAACAATAGCTGATAGTACAGGTGTGATGCTTCAGTAATTTTAAGTTTATTCTGCACTTCTATAATTTAGAGGAAATTAAAGAGAATTACAAAGGAACAATATTATTAAACACGGGAACTAATATCATTAGTTCCAAAAAACCATGAATACTTGACAGCCAATCAAAATCCATTTGTATTTGAAGGGCTGGCGCATTTAACACAATGCAGGAGCCTAGAATACAAATATTATTATATTGGTTATAACGCTAATATAGTTACCAATACAGGTAACATTCTTGGTGTAAATGTTCCGTGGCCTCATGTTAAAGATTTATGTTCTACTGTTGTCATACAAGATTAATTAAGAATGAGGTAGCTAATAAAGCATCAGTTCTCAGAGACATCACTGCCTTCTGTTCCTCAACACTAAGACAATCGACAGATTTTAACTAAACATCAGCAGTATTATTTCTTCAGTCCAACAAACAGTAGTTTGTCAACAGACTAATAACAGTCCCTGATTTTCATGACAAATGCCTGAAGTAACGAGGAAAACACACCTCTTTATTTTAAATTAACTAAAGTGCTTATTTTGTTTATAAGTGTTTCCATGACTTTGTATAAACTATATGAGCAAATTAACTTAGACCCGAGGCCTAATTCGTGTGCAAGCGCTGTGATAACAGCAATACACAACTGCCCTGGTGTTAAACATTCAAATGCATTAGGAAAAATCTCATTAGATTTGATGAAACTAAGATGGCCCGTGCCAATTTAGTTAAAAGGAATTTTAAGTAGCTACTGCTGGAAAAACTGTATTTTGGTAATCAATGTTTAAAAGTAGCTCATAATTACAAATCATTTACACAGTAACCTTTGAAAATGCATGAAATCAAAGCATGCACTAATGAAAGTGCAATTACAGAGATATTTTGGGTCAGCAAAAGTTCCCATTAAGTTCAAAACAAAGGCTTGAACTTTGTTTCACCTGCAGTATACCGTTTTGATCTCATATCTCTACAGATAGTAAACCCAGTAAAGTGGTTGTTCAGGCACACTGCATGTCAAGCAAAGATCAAATGACATACAAAGCAACTTGAACACAAAAGATATTACAACATTTCTTCACTTAAACTCACAAAGCAGGGGGACACAAAAACTGAGCATATGAGGGCTGGGGCCCACCATGATACTTTTAAGGACAGGTTTATTGGCACCCTTTTGTCAGGGCTCATGTCTTAAGAGCGTCTACTGTAAATGTACAGAGGGAGACTGTACAGAGATATTTTTACAAATTACAGCATTCACTAGGAAACGTTTCAATTATAACTCAAACTTATAAACACAATTCACAACAGCTCCCCCAACAACAGGACATTCTGAAAGTATCCTGAGGTGATGAGGTCAACATTTGAACACTGCCGATCTTGGAACTATTAGAAAACGTTAGCATGCCTTGCAGCCATCTGATTAAAATTGTCTCGCAAACATTCAACAAGCTTATACTGTACAACACGCATGACAAAACAAAACCAAACTATCTGGTTTCCTATTGTTTAACCAACAATCATTGGGGCCACTAAGATAGAGATGATCCTGAGAACCAGTATGGAGAGGTTTATTTGTGGATAAGCAAAAATTACTTGGAAAAAGTGAACGATTAAAACAAAATGGAAAATCCCCCCCTCACCATAATAGCCTAAAATGGTAAACATCTGCCTCTTTTTATATTTTTTCTCACAAGAGACATTTGACACATATCTGTCATTAGCCACTTTCACATTGGGTAATTCTAGGAACTAAGTAATAGGAACCAGGGTGATCCCCAGAGAACTAAATTCTCCCTCAGTTCATTTTCCTGGTTTCACTCGCACTGTTATTAGGAACACTAAAGTAAGCCAACCGATAGCACAGCATTAAAAAACAAACGACTAGATGATGCTGTTATTGAAGCAATATTTTTATTTTCTGTTCAAGGTTTTTGTGATAATAGAGAATGTAGTTATATTAAGATGCAAACTGAAAGAACTTAAAAAAGGGCCTAGAACGACAAATAAATGCCATTAACATAGCTTTCCATATGTTTGTCTTGTAATACTTAAAAAAAACTGTAAAAAATACTTAAAAAAATGTGTTTGGTCAGTCAGCAACCAAAGGAACTTTGGTTAGATCACTGAAATAGAAGTTTATTTATTCCTCTATATTTTTTTAATTCCTGCAAGGCGAACAAGTGGGAACCTCCACCAACAGTTTTAGAAACTATGAAAACATTCCTGCAGTCAGAAAGCTGATGCTGATAGCTCCTGGTTCACCATATGCATTCAACAGCTGCATCTCACATGGGCCTTAAGATCAGCATCACTCACCAAGACCTTAGGACCAACAAATAGCCATGTCCATTACATTTGTTTGTGATGACTGTATCTTTAAAACTGGACTTTATATAGAAACCGCACATACAATTTCAAAATGTTCAAAATATCATATAATTTCAAAATATCAAAATGTTCACGCATAACCAGCAATAACGCATATATAACTATAGACATTTTAGAGATTCCAGGCCTGGAAAAAATCCTAACTGTCCCTCTTTAAAGAAAACACCAACTAGTGTCTAAACTTAATTTTACATTTATGCTTATGGCAGATGCTTTTACATAAAGTGCATTCTATAAACACATTTCATTAGTATGTTTTTAATTTGACTCGAACCCATGACATTTGCAATGCTAATGTAAAGCTCTCACAAAGATTTTAACAATTTAAAAAGATTTTTGCCGAAATTGTATGAAACCATTTTCAATTTACTATTATAAATTAATTAACGTTATCATGACTTTTCCAGGCCTGGAAAAAAATTACAAATTTAAAAATTATAATAACAGTGAGACGACCGGCTGTCATTTTCTCCCTCTGGTGGCCGCTTAGCTCTACTGCAGGCGCGCAAAAAAAAATTCAACAAAATGTCGGCCCCTCCGCGGTCACATGACTCCTTTTGTGTTTTGCTGCACGATTTGCGCCCAAACAACTCGATACAACCCGACTTTTACACTACAAACACACAGAAAAAAGACCCAACATCATACAACATGCGTTCAGCTCGACGAACTCTGCAAAGCGCCTCCAAAACACCGTGTCAAAACCTACTCGCAAGGGGCGGCCATTTTGTTGCATCCAAACCTGCGTAGATGGACAGTAAAACATATTTATATCGCGTCTGCATGATCAAAACCGTACCGATTCCTCGTCCTTCTCCATGCCGGTTGGCATCTGCGGCACGGTGCGGTTGATGGACGCATATTCGTGCAGGTCGGGCAAATCCTCGCAGCGATAGACGGGCAGCGGCTTCAGAGCGTCCAGCGCCCGCGCCCTGAACGACAGTTTACTCATTTTACTGTATAAATCTGTCCAATCCCCTCACAATCACCCGTAAAGCCGCCTTAGATCTCATGGAGGAGGATGGATGGAGTGGAAGGAGGAGAAAAATGATGGTAGAGTACAAATCCTGCGAGGAAAAGCAGAGGCGGGTGTGTGTGTTTTTTTCTCTATCTCTCTCGTTGCCTCAGTGCGCCATTCACAACATGGCGGACATTAAACTCTTCAGCTCCTCTCAAGCGCGTCCTCGCGTCCCTCCTCCTTCACACGCTCGCAATCACATGAACGTGCACACCATCTCAGATTTGATTTTCTGATTTGTGCATTTACCATTATACTTCACTTCACTATATCATTTACCGAAAACTTTACCAGATACAATACAATCAATATAATAAAATACAACAATCATAAGGATTTCTGCATAAATGATAAAAGGCTTTACCCCTTTTGATATATAAACGATATTTTGCTTTACCACTTGCACATACTTTCACCATCCCATAACACCGCAAACAGTGTTTCTTTTCCGATCATTTCAACTTGCGAAGAATCTCCCAAAATTAAAGCGTAATATAAGCAACATTAACATATTTGTCATTGCATTGAAACTACAGTAAAACATTGTTTTCTTAAAGAAAAAGATTAGAATAAGTTTCGAGAGACTTTATTCATGACCTTTCCAGATAAGCTGTGGTGTTTCACATTCATTGGCCCTTTCATTTGTTGAAAATATAGTCTATAACGGTTTAAACCCGCACACATTCGTTCGCGTGAACGCGCCGCTGCTGTTTCCGCACAGCTCTGAGCGCGCACCCGCAATACATGCTTTCATGCATATATGTTCTCACGCATATATGCTCTCACATATAAAACACAGCGATACACTCGTACATAAAGCCCAACAAGCTCTGATATTGTAATGCCTCCTAAACATCACAGTCAGGCTACTACAGTTACCATTAATAAAACTGTGCTAACACATTAGGCCATCACTGTCATTACACTAGATGAGAACTTTTTAGTAAGAAAGAAACCCGTAAAAATATCAATTCCTATCTGATGATAATTGCCCAACTGTAACAATACAAAAATACGTATTTGTGATGTTTATCAGTAACCGCATGCCATATTAATAAATAAACCTAAACATGTAGCTATGAGAATGATCGATATGCGTGTTATCCTACTGCGCGGTTTGGAGAAAAAACACCATCTGTCATGCTAGTAACTCAATGTGTAATATGCTGTCAAATGAGTTTATAAAAATGTTCTTGGATTTTCTTATACAAATTATGCATGTATTAGATTATGTACACAGTTTACAATTATGTAACGATTATGTTAACGTTACAATAACTGTAAGAGAAACTATTTTGACTATCATTTCTGCAAACCATTGTGTTAGTATACAGCACCCTCTCCTGGTTAAATGAAAACAAGCACAAATTTAGCAACACCTGGTCACACCCCTAAAAGTACCGTGGTACAATGTTATAGTGATGGTATACAGATGCAGTATCATGATAACTATTACCATATTAGTATACCATGGTAAAGCAAAGACATTTAAGTACCATCATTGTACCATCACTTTTTTCAGAATTTGATGATCAACGTAATATTAAGTTATTAACATTCTCTTTTATAAAACAATTTTATTAATAGAAAATCAATTAATTTATTAACACTTTGTTGTTAATACTACAATTCTACCAGGCAAGAGACAAACATAATTTATGTACCAAAGTAGTACTGCAGGAAAAATACAAACTAGCAAATGGTACAATAACAATCATAAGTCTCTTTACAAAAAGTTACTTTTTGTTATCACTAATATGATGTTAATTTAGGAAACCTGTACGAAACTGAACATTATGCAAAGGATGCAAAAGAGACACCTAAACAGTAACTAAGTATAGTTAACATAAATTGTATGAGGAAATTCTGCAAGATAATTGGAACTCTGTCCTCTCTCAAATTTATGCAGCATGTCACTGTAATGACAGTGTGATGACACTGTGCAGTTACAAACCATCAAGCACAACAATGTTAGGTTAAGTCAGAAATTGTGGTGCAAAGAACACACATGGCCAAAGAGACTTGGCCAAAGAAACACTTACAAAGAGAAAGACAGCATTTAACATTTTGCCTCAAGAACCAACTAACCAAGACTATTACGTGGTACTAACCACTTTTATGTGTAAATTGCGTTCTAATGCTAGAGACAGGATAAACTGTAGTTTTTTTTGTTAAACAAAGCATTACGGATTAGCCAGGTGCGAAACAGGCATGTTTTCATTTGTTTCTTAGAGATTGTAATAGTCTCAGGAGATCGAGTGGAGGCTGGGAGCTTGTTCTACCAGGAAGGAACAGAATATGAACGTCTTAGAGAGTGATCTGGTACCTTGTTGTGGAGGGAACAATCAGACGCCACTTGTTTACAGAATGTAGGTGGCGGGAGGGTACTTACTTTATCTTAATGGGTGAGTTGAGGTGGGGGGTTTTAAATTTAATTTAACATGATTAGGTAATCTAATGTCCTGCACGGTGTTTTAAAATTTTAGTGTCAATAATTATAGTAATGCCAGAGTTCAACTTTGCACACTGAAAGCATCTTGTTATTTTTTGTCTATAAACACAAAAGTCCTCTGTACAAGGAAAGGACATGAAAATAAGAAGTATTTTGAAAGGTAGGTCACTGGAAAGGACAAACAATGAACAAAAACAGATGTACTTAGATCTACTTCCTCCAGTAGTCTCACCCTGCTTAGTCTATAAGCATGTTAAAGTAGTTCTGTTTATTATTTAGTCCTGAGATTCACTTTAAAGTTAGTTACGTTTTTTTTGTCGTAAGAATCGTCATGTAAAAACATCTGGAATACAGTGTGGTAGGATCACAAAGTAACCCAGGCCAAAATGCACCACAAAAAGATAAAGCTGAAATGAGGCCAAGTCAGAAACAGAACAGAATCATCTTTACTTAACGTTTGGACTTAAATGTGTTTATAAGGATACACTGTATAACTGATATGTATGCTATATATGCTAATAAATGCTAATACATTATATACACAAATATGCATCTATATTATACATTCTATGTATCCTGGGCTGGGTTGTATTAACATATCGTATCAAAAAACTTAGGCTCCGCCTCTGAGACGATCACTGTGTCAGCCAAAATGAGATCATATGTGTGGACTGGGAGGTCAATTTCGTTATTTGCGCTAAAAGGGGTCATGATCACACATGACAACACACACTGGTATTAGCGAAGGCACCAGACTGTCGAGCCCTGTGATTTTCAAATTAAACCTTATAATTACTGAATGACTCGCTGGGAAAGGAGAATAAAGATCATATTAATGGCGTCTGAACTACTACTCAGTATTTCAGGTCCTTTAATAGCCAGCGGTCTTTCAAACTGCGATATATTGCTAAATATTAATGCATATCTCCAAACAATATGACTTTAAAGCTTTTGTATCCCCATAAACTCTCGTGAAGGGACACGAACACTATGCGTATTAAAAACTAAGTGAGACGTTCGTTTAAGCACGTCCACAATGAATATTGAAAAAATACAAAGAACATAATTTCAATATGTATGCACGCAAGAAAGCTTACAAGACGAAGAATTCGAAGGACCGATGAAAGAAGACTAACAAGGGTGCAATCGTTTTGTTCTGTTTTAAAATGCTACAAATTAAAAGACAAAAATACCCAAATGGATAAACACAATGTTATTTTTATATCTAGCTGTATAAAGTACAACATATTTGTGTGTTCAGCCTCAGAGGTCCGAACAGGAAAAAAACACTGGCAGGAAAACAAGAGCAACCCTTATTCAAGGAAGTTCATGTTTAAAAGCAAATTAAATGTATTTCAAGTTCAAACGCGTGTCATGTACTGCGTTTAATCCATTATTAAAAGTTCTTCTGAAATTTACGGATTTCTTTAAAATATTAATCATAAAAAGTCTGAAACGACAAAACAGGCCACCGTTAGATCTCATTTTGTCCTGCCAGTTTATTTACATCATAATAGCTCTTGACCAAACCAGGAACCGCATAATCTGGCATTGGGATCTCATAATGCTTTAATCCACTGATAAAAGTTGCCCATAAAAGTATTGGGATAAATAAATGTAACTTACCCGTTCAACCACCAGGGTGGATGGTGACAATTCATTTTAAACATTTCAAGACTAGATTTCCAAAGATTCCCAAAACCGGGGATTGGGCAGTTCGACATAAAGGACACACACACACCAATCGCATGTCCAACTCTGAAATCTTCATATTTGGCTATGGGATCTGGATCATTACTGCAGCAGAACCGTGGTGGAGTAAATCCGACTGCATATATGAGATCACGTAATAATCCGTGCGTAAATATCAACGACGGCGCCATCGCAAACTGATCAACTGCGCTTTCACCTCAGTTAAACTAAATTCTGCTCTGCTGGCGAAAAAGAATCAAGCAAGCGTTTGTTTTACGATGAAGTCCAGATCGATACAGATTCGTACAAACATCTGACTTGTCCGGTAAAGGGTTAATCCATTTGACGTCTTCATTGGTTGGAAAGCGACACCGATCACCTGTGGAGGGCAACGGGGTTCGCAGAACTCTTGAGAGAAGGCCAGCAGGGGGTGTGGCTTACAGAATCACAGTTTAAAGGCAGGGTTGGCGATTTCAGGGAGGCTAACGATAGCAACCTAGCTGAAAGCATAACATCCCATCCTCTTTTCAGACGGCTCTTAAAAGCCACGCCTCTTCCAATTGTGCGTGGAAGTATGCAAATACATAGTTTGACGAGCAGGTAAAACATCCTATCAAATTTATTTAGATTATAATCATTTATTTATATATAACTTAGTGGTTTCTATCAAAATGTAAATAGACAGTGTTTCTGGAAAGTTGACCAACCCTGCCTTTAACACAGTCCTGATAGATAGATAGATAGATAGATAGATAGATAGATAGATAGATAGATAGATAGATGAGAATGAGTGAACTGTAATGTGAGATTATGTAGGGCTTGTCACAACATGCAGTCACAGCTTTATGACTCTTTACACCCAACTTTAACACAATTGACAGGAAACGAGCTGCAATTTACCACTCTAGCCTCCAGTTCTACACATTTGTCTACCTTTGTCTGCACAAATGGCACATTTTAATAGTTTATGTGTGCGTTCTGTTTCCATTTGTCCAAGTCAGTATGTGTGTGTTGAAGCAATGGGGGCTTTTAGCACACAATTGTTTAATTTTTAAATGTATTTAAAAAGTAAATTAAAAAGTACTGAAAGGTCACAGCTGTGCTCAGAGTGATCTCAGTAACCTGTAATATTTATGTTACAGCCCAGATCTATAAACTGTAGACTGTCATTTAATGTAATTGTAGCTGTGTGAATATTACATCAGAGTCATCATTTGTAATAACAGACCATTATTGTATGGGAAGCAATATTTTTTATATTGTTGTGATGAAATGTTCAAGTAGCACAGCATGTATGTGTATAGTATACAAAAAGTAAAGAGCAGACATACATAATAAGCCCATAATTCTAATTCAATAAAAACATGCAGCTGTATCTGGGTCTCGTGTATACAGTGAGAGCTTGTTTCTGTTATGAAACACCTTCTCTGGAGGCATTTACTCCGTTCAAAACATCCTGTCTTCTCTGTATGTATCCCTGGGTAAGTTTGGTGCCTGCATTTTAATTGACTCTATTGCAGGATGGGGAAAAATAATGTTTTGCTAACTGACATTAAATGATAAAATTTACACCTTTTCGAGAGGTCATCAGCACATTATGGCACAGTTATTTTATCTAGAAATAAAAGTGTTAATGCAGCAGTTGCATAATAAAAACCCTTGACATTCTATGATGTCCAGTTGTGCTATTCTGGCTGTCGTAGTTTACGAGCTAACAGCAGCAGCCAGTCCCTACATTTGCCGAGATGGGGAACAGTTCAGATCACGTGATTTGCAAGAAGTGTATCTCAATGCGCCATCCGGCGGTCAAAATTGTGAACATTCTGCTATTTTCTTATTTGCCCTCGTGTTATGATATTTCAGATAACCCAAGCTGTAAAACGTATTCCAATAAGATCTTAAACAAATATAGACAGGCAGGTAGCTGGCGTTCAGTGGTTTAATTAAAGGGTATTCATCTGCTCGGTGCAGTGATGTGTAGTGTGATATAAGCACCAGGTGGCGCTGTTTTAACCAGAGTTTAAATAAAGAACGGGAATCAGCACACCGCAATTCCTTACAGTCTAGTCTGGCAAAGAGCAAACACAACCATTTCCTGCTTTAAAATCCTAATAAATCCTAAAACAGTCACTGAGGCTTATCCTATTTAACAGAATATTTGGACAGCACATGCTTGCATATTACTGTATACATTACATCCTGGACTGTAATGCTACACCCAATACATGAAATAATACCTTTGTACCTTATTACAGTATTTTTTGGAACAACAAATATGAATTAAATATTACATTTTTCGGTAAACTGTTCCTTGCTCTAGGACACAATGGTGAGAGTTTATTGAACAAGCATGTTTAATGTTCCTGCTTGTGGGATTTGAACCTTTGACCTTTTGGCTCCTATGTATACACTTAAACTAGCATACATAGTATCCCAAAGTGGAAATCTTCCTTTTGTGACGGACGGTAAGTGTTGTCAGACTCTATGAGTTTAAATGGCCTGAATCATTTATAGCACACTGCAGGTCTCCACACAGTGTGACTAGAGTGTACTGTATATTGTACATGATATACCCTATACTGTCTGCTGATTCTGCTGAATGTGAAACTGTAATGTGTTTTTTGAGAGGCAAACTTACAAGAGGATATACGTCCTAAAATGTGGGTAAATTTAAACAAGATTTATACCGGTTTATAAGAACCATTAAAATGTATCAATCAACATTGTACAACAATGTATGTATTTAGTGAACAAAGCACAATGTATTTCCAGGCAACTGAATAATGCTCCAGTAGAGGGCAATCTTTTCCTATTTTTTAGATCCCCCTCTTCAACATCATTTACAACCAAATCAAGCACCAATACAGAAAACTTTTTAAATTTCAAAACATTACTCACAAAATATGACTCACTTTTTAACATACGGACAACTTTTCAGGCTGAATAATTTGCCAGGTGTGATGATAGCTGTCAGTAAACCAAAGGCCACTGTAACAATGGCCAGGAAAAAAAACAATTAGATGCATTAACACAAGTTTATCTAACACATTCATACTTTTCAAAGCAAGTTTAAAGTGTTTAACAGAGTTACACACTTTTGACTTGTTAATGACAACAACCAGTCTGCATGGTCTCGTTACAAAAGTAAAAATCACAATATGACAAACTGTGCAAATGTGATCCTGTTTGATATTACACTTTTAATATCAATATCAATTTGAATTATTTTTTTAGTTTGGTGTGCAACCCAGGGGTGCAAAGTGTGTATTTTAAAACAGAATATATTTAATCATTTCATACTCATCTGATTAATGAAGGAATTAATGTAAGAGAGCAGACTTGAGGTGCTGACCTGTGATTTTCTTTTTATAGAGCAGATTGTTAAACACATATCTGGGCAGACCGCCAATGATAAATGTACTGAAGTTCCTAAAAAAATGAATGCAACTAGCACATAGTATAGATGCACACAAAGCTGTATTTCTGCACTACCAGTCGAATGTTCTACAGTATTAAATAAGTTGCCATATATGCTTGACAGCTATTCCTTGACTATCCAGTCAAACTTATCTATTTAATAATTTCACAATTTTAGTTTTATTTTAAATTCCATAGGTAGGCAATTTATATTTGTCTAAAAAACAAATGAAACATTTATGCCTGACCCTTCAGATCACATGATTTTTGTGGTGATCTTTTAAGTAGTGATCTTTAAGCTGCACTGTGATCTGTTGCCAAGGCCTGACCGTGGAGCAGACCCTGGCCTTGACCCTGACATCAGCGCCAAGCGTGAGCCTGAGCTGGGGCACCGAGAGGAAGCGTGTGACGCCCTCTGCTGGAGGTTTCTGGATATGGATCGGTGCAGGTTCTTGTTAGAGGAACAAGCTGCCATGCTGACCAGCCACGGATGTTTCAGAGCTTCCTCAGCAGTCATTCGGTCCTCAGGGTCAAAGGTCAACAGACGATCAATGAAGCTTTTGGCCAATGTAGATACAGAGTTCCATGGCTAAGAGAGAAAGATTTTGTTAATATTGAGTATTTTTAAAGTGATCATCACACATACAGCATTATTTGTTTGCAGAAGCTACTCAGTAAAAATCATTTTAAAGTGTGGGTTTGAGTTCCAAATACATTTTTGAGCCAATGTACATTCACTTATGCCAATTACCAAAACCAGTTGTAATTTAGTTTTACAAGGCCATTTTCTACCCTCCCCGTGAACCTTTAAATTAAACATGCTGATTTTACTACTGTTTATTTAAGACTTGTATAAGGTACAAGACATCTGTTATGATTGGCTAACCTCTTTGTACTTGCAGGTGATCGTATCAATATTCTGCCCCTCGATCAGTAACTTAACTTGGTAATTCAGCTCACAACCTTCCTCTATTACCTAGAGCAGCGACCCATGCTGTCCCCACTGTCCTGTGTGATACTTCAGACCACTTTCACGTTCATTTCAGGTTTTGCATTCAGTCTTAGTGTTGAGCATTAACTCATGACTGAATCCAGTAACACGGCAGAACTACAGTTGTAAATGTCAGCAAGTACACAAACAGATACCAGCTGAATAAAGGTTGGACCAGCGGCCATCAGACCTACACTACAAACACTTCTCCCTCTTAAACCATATTAGATACAGAACGTGGCATTTTCGCCTCACCGCTGTCTGAATGTAGGAACATTAGTCAATAAATGTCAGTGATTTTCAATCGGTTTGCGACTCGTTGCTAATTTGAAGTAGTTAATGAACATCTGCAGTATCAGAAAAGCGTTCAGAGGTTTTTTAAGTTGTAGCAGGAAGGAAAACAGCAAAAAAGGATGTAAGAATAATTAAATGTTTTGAAAGGGTCCATTTAGAACCAGTTCTTTAAAAAAGAACTTCTAATTTGACATTAAGAACTTTGTGAAGAAAGACATGAAATCTTACAAGAATGACTTGGTGATATTATACATGAAAATAAATTGTAATAAAATTATATTTTGAATGATGTAGACTTAAAAAGTTTCTAAAAAAGGCGGTTTATATAAACTCAATGTTGGGCTGAAAATGTATCCTAGAAGGATGAAGTGGAACTGGACATTCACACCTATACAGTAAAAAAAGAACCCTTGAAGAAATATCTGCAGTCTTCTTATGTGTCTTTGCATTGGATCAATAAGCAAGACTTGGGCCTCATTCCTCTCTCTTTCACACACCCACACAGACAGTGATGACAATTAATCAGCCATGAAATTGACAATTGCAAGATGGCTGCTGACGAATGGAATTTAAAGGAGCAGGTTTCATTCAAACACACACACACAGAAGCACAGAGAGTGTGACAGACATAACCTCACCAGGAAAATGTAAGTCCATTAGTATTGCCGTGGTCTGTCTTAACCGATAAAAGAATCCACCAATTTCAAGAAGGAAAAGGGAGAAAAATCTGACATCAATAAAACAGCAGGAGCCGAATGACTAACTCTGGTTTTCACAGTTCATTCTATCATCTATCCTGTGGAGTTATTGTGTATTCATATGCTTATATATCTGTGCAGAAATATGGATTGTGCTCTGGGTATGTGTGTGTTTAACCTATAAGTGAAGGCTGACTACTTTATAATTGAACATCATGGCATGGCTTTCAAAATCGCCACAAGACATAGATACAAATTGAATACAGAATCAAACTTTAATGAGAAATGTTCTGTCCATATATTTTAGTTCTTTTTCAACTTTTTTGTGCTGTATTCTTGATTAATCTGATGTGCCTACATTGAATTAGTTGCATTGACTAACTTTAATTGATTTAATAGTTTTAATTGATTGTAAATAAATAATGATGCATGATTATGATTTAATGCGAGTCGCGGAACATATCCATTTGTACGGCTTCCAATTTTAGTATAGTAACTGTTAAACTTGTACAGACCACACACAAGCATTGCACAAAGTACATTAAGAAAGAAGGAGATTTGCTGTCTGCTTTGTTATTACCAGAGCGAGAGCAGTTCGATTAAAAAGAAAAGTCCCTCACCAGGGTCCACAAAGAGTTTGGGTTTATGGCATAGGATCTCGCTTTAAGAAAGAAACCCAACATTAGGGTTTAACATAACATAATTGTATTTTGTATTGTGACTGCCTTCGTCATGTGCCTCAAAGTGTTCCTGTAGCACAGTTGGTAGAGCGTTGTGTTAGCAGTGCAAAGGTTGTGGGTTCAATTCCCAGGCACATGTACTGACAAAATGTATAACTTGAATATACTGTAAGTCACTTTGAATAAAAGTGTCTGCCAAATGCATGAATGTAAATGTCTAGGTTCAGGGTGTTAGGCAAGACATTAGCAGGTATAAACCCACTTATTATGTTCCTGCTCCACAATCACCAATTATATTGCGACTCATAGTGTATCATAGTGTCCAGGTCACAACAATAATAATCCCAACATGAATTTAGTGTCTCAGAGCAGCAAGATTATAAGGAGCTCTATGACTATTTTCCCTTGAAGAGTACAGCGATTTTTGTTGTAGTATTGCACCTATAATTTCATGCCTCTAAACGCTGGGGGTAATAAAAAAGGTGATAAAAGCCCCGTGGTGCACCTTTCCTTCCCCTCTGATTATACCTCTCACCACACACACACATAGACACACACACACTTGAAACTTGAAAGGCAAGTTAACATACTGTGGGTGGGCAACACATCAGTCAGATAGCTGGTGGCTGTTTACACAGGTGACCAGATTTAACCTCCCAGACACACGCCTTTGATTTATACTTGAATGTTGAACGCTGAATGTTTCAAGCCTTCTGCCGGTTCACTTCAAGTGTGTCTAGGCACGGCTGATTCTAAACATTCCTATTCATCAAACACTCCCTCAGATCAGTGGATCTTCTGCCTTTTTGACTTCAAGGCACCCCATTGTCCACAACAATACTTGAAGGCCCCACTACTTACAATTTTTTACCCAGTTAAATATTCTAGAACTTGGCATAACTAGAAAGACAAATATTTATTATAAAAATAACCAAACAATAAGAATTATCTTGACTTTGTAAGTCGCTTTGAATAAAAGCATCTGCTAAATAAATGTAAATGTAATGGTTTAGCTTAAATTAGCTCATTTTTATTATACGGGGCAGCCGTGGCCTAATGGTTAGAGAGTAGGACTTGTAACCCAAAGGTTGCAGGTTCGAGTCTGAGGTCCGGCAGGGATTGTAGGTGGAGATTAATGGAGATGAATTACCAGCACTCTCTCCACCCTCAATACCATGACTGAGGTGAGACCCTTGAGCAAGGCACTGAACCCCCAACTGCTCCCCGGGCTACACAGCAATGTTCACGGTGTGTGTGTGTGTGCGTTACTGTGTGTGTGCACGGTACGTGTGTGTGTTAAGGTACCTTTGTGGGCCCTGGCCCCTTTGTTGAGAAACATTGCCTTAGTAGAAACATTGCCAACAAGTAAAGCATGTTGTCAAATCATCTGAGACCCTCCCTTCAACAAAATCCAGTCAAAAGCAGCCAGAAGAGGCGCATTTGAGACACACGTCAAGTGACCCATATACGAGATATGTGTACTCAGTGTAAACAGCAAACTGTTCACTTACAATCACATCACCCAAAATGACTGTATGAAAGGCATAAACGGCCCTGTGTTATCTCTCTCCTATGTCACTGCAAAAAGAAAAGGTATTATGATACTTACATTGCCATGGAAACTGTAGTTGCCCCTGAGGATAGCCCTGAGGAGGCGTGGTTGACTGTTCTGGTCAAAGGGCAGGGAGCCACTGAGCAGGATATAAGTGATGACCCCCAGTGCCCACAAATCCACAGCGCTGTTATAGGGTTTTCTAGCCACCATTTCAGGGGCTAAATACTCCGGTGTCCCACAAAGAGTCCTAACAGCCCAGTCTTTACTTTCACCAATAGCATTACAGGTGGAGTCAATACAGCTGTGGAAGTCTGTGTCATGCGTTGTGCCACTTGCATCATCTGCTTTTTGAAGAAATGGACCGGCCTTTTGAATCTCAGAAGAGCTTGGTCTTGATTCCCTAGTTTTGTCTGTCCCTACTGCCCCTTGATTAATATTTGTAGTCATATGATCACTAGAAGCATCGCTGTCCTTAGTTTCTCTAGTACTCAGAGAACTGCTAAAATCATCAGTTTTACTCTCTGATTTGACATATTCTTTGCAATTCTGCATATCTCTTCTTTTTGCTGTGCTCTTGTCCCAGCAGGCAAGGCCAAAGTCGGTGATGATTAATCGTGAGTCTTGTCCCGGGTGGTAATACAGCAGGTTCTCTGGTTTGAGGTCCCTGTGAATGATGCCCAGTGTGTGAAGATAGCACAGCCCGTTGGCCACCATCGTCAAGGCCCTTGTGGCATCACGTTCCCTGAAGGTCCCCTGGGCGACTACACGTTCCAGGAGCTCTCCTCCAGTGGCCAGCTCAAGAATGAGATAGACTCGATGTGGTGTTTCGAACACCTCAGCCAGGTGGATGACATTAATGTGGTTGACCCGACGTAGGACTCCGAGCTCCGTTTGACAAGCATTGTGACCTTCCCGACCTCTGACCTCCAGAAGCTTGATGGCAAAGGGTTGCCGTGTGCGTCTGTGCTCAGCACGAACCACACGGCTGAAGCTGCCACGGCCAATCAGAGCTTTAATGTCATACCTATGAAAAAGCCACCAGCACAGCATGTGAACAGGTATTAGAACACAGACAGCATAAGACCTGAAGTGCCTGCTTTGTTTCAGACGATTGTGCTTCAGTATTAGGTTAAGTCAAACCAAATGACTGTAATTAATTTTATAAATTAAATTTCATTATTTTAGTCTGGCAAGAGTAGTTTACATTACATTACATTGATAAACTAATAAATGTAAAGCATTTAATTACAGCAGATATCTTTAATTTACATGTCATGTTTAATCCAACTAAAATAATACAGGAAGGGTAGGCAATTCCAGAGAGACTGGCATAGACAATCTAACTTAGAACTGGTAAGATCCCACCCTCTCTTCAGAGCACTCTCCAAAGCGACGCCTCATCCAATACACATAAACGTGAAGCAAATACATAGTTTGCCAGGCAAGTGTGACATCCTATTTGACAAACATATCATATGCATTGATGACATATAAATACATAATATTTATATAAATACACAATAAATAAAATACATAATATAAATACATTTAGATTACTTGCTATCAGGATGTGAAGAGACTTTTAGCCAGCAAAACGAAAAATTTTCTGGAACAAATCACTTACAAGAAACTTAATTTTTTCTTTTGTTCCTTACCCCAAAATAGGAGCCTTTTTTAAAGCACGGTTTTGAACAACATGAGAAGTAATGTCATTTAATTTTGCTTTTCATTAATTTTATTTTGCTTTTATTAATTGCTTCTTTACAATTTTTCCTCAGTAGAAATAAAATGTTAAACTTGACAAATCATAGGAGAAACTTACTCTGTTACACAAACTACATTTTGTACATGTACGCTAATCACACTATGCACTGCACAGATAGTAACCTACGGAAAGTACGGTAGCATGCCATTGCAATGTCAGTACCTTGCTGTGACACGGGGGTCAAACTTTGCACGAAATTTGGCGTTGGGATTTTTCATCCTCTCCTCTATATGAACCGATTCTCTCACTTTTTTGAACTCTTCTTCTTTAGATGCTCTCGTATCTCTTCTCCAACCCCAAAGGCAATCTCGCTGTTTCGATTTAAACTCCTCAAACTTTTCCTGTTTCCTGAAGCACACCACAGATTTGAGCGGACAGAAATATCCACCTTTTGAGGACTCAGGTAACACTTTGCCAGAACTATTCCCCATGATTAATACATTCAAGCGTGAGATGCGTGGAAACAATCCAGCCAGTTGGCGTTAGACACTCGTCCTACTGAATAAACCTTCCACAGATGTTCGCTGTGACCAAGTGAGCTCGCGGGAGTGGCAGGTGTTGTGCACCTGCACGCGACCGTCGCAACTGTGCAAGAACTCACACCTGTGTGGATGGGCGTTTGATCTAGACGCCGTTATATATGTTTTAACTACTCTGACGTTGCTCTGCTACTGTTGGCTTGTTGGCCAGAAGTGATGTCCGACCTAGGAAAATTGACATCGTTGCCCTTTATTAAAACATATTATTAACAATTTGTATGTGTGTTTGTAAACTAAAGCTCAGATTTCAGAACTATTTAAAGAGGCTTGGCAAAGAATTACACGTGACACCTTTTCAATGCATTTGGTAAAATAAAACACATTCCATAATAAGCTGTAAATTGCCTTTTTACTTGCACTCGTATTTGGATGATTTGATCCAACCTCTAGAATTGTTTAAAGCACAGTTTGCGCAAGTTTCCTCCAGACATCTATTTGCCATTTCCAGATATTCTGTGCATATTTCCCATGTTATACCTGCATGATCCTACAAATTGCCAAACATCTATCACAAGGAGCAATGTTTTACATCAGTTTTAAATGACTGTAAACGAGGCTGATTAGACGGAACTCATTTAAATCGTTTAAATAATCGTAAAAATAATAATACTGCAGTACAATGAAAAAAAATTATCTGGGCTTTTATTGAACAAAATGAAAACGCATCTGATATTTGTTGTTGTATGACTTTTTTGTTAGGGGACTTTAAATGACAATATAAATATAAGGTTTTATTGCATAAAATAGTTAGATGTTATATTTATCAAATACATGCTTACCATCAATCAGTCTTTAATTAGTCAGGATCTGTGTCTGTGTCGTGGCAAATCTTAAATCTTGTTTTACCAACCATTATTATATTATTGTCTTCAAAGGAGGAGAACTTGGTTTTGCAATTTTCTCACTTGTAGGCTTTAAGTATATTAAATTGCCTTCGTCCACATGAAAATGAACCATAGTTATACTAAAAAAGTGATTTTTGTATTTGTAATCAAATTATGGCTATACAATGGTAATCAATCCACCAACAAACATGGTTACTACACTTTAACTATGACAAAAGAACAACATAGCCTACGTAATCAAACAAATAACTGTGGTTATTTGGCAACGAAAATCTTACCATCGTGTTTTATATCATAAACTCATTAAATGAACATCGAATAACTAATTACTAAATTATATAATCTTTCAGAAATTAAAATTATAAATGCCAATGTGATAAGGGTCATTAAAAAACAGCCGTTGGTTTAATCACCTGATAAAGCGCACAAACGTTTTTCATGTTGGACACATGCAAACACTAAGCCAAAACCAAATATCTTTTACAAAATGATAGGTAACACGTTCCCATAGGTGCTTTTGTGTTGTTAACGCGTACTTACGGCGAGCGGTCAGAAGCTGTTTGTTTTTAAATGTATTTATTTTTAAGAGTTCCACAG
>JAZGTJ010005191.1:0-28266 GCA_036877575.1 Botia almorhae | reverse complement strand
TTGATTTTAAGTAAGGGGGAAAAAATCGATTTAAATCGTAAATCGATTTTTTTGTAAAAAAATCGGGGATTTTATTTTTAGGCCATATCGCCCAGCCCTACTTTGGGAGAACGTTTAGAGAACATTCTAAGTGGACCGTTTTTCACCACTCTGAAAAGTTGTCATTTCAGTCTCAAATTCTGTTTTTTAAGTGTTAGACAGCCAGGTGTTATTAGCCAAATGTAGCTCGGCCCAGAGCTAAAGAGCTTTGGGGCATTTATGTAAAGCCCCGTCTTCAGCTGCTGGCTTCGTGCCCAGACCGCACTCACTTTCTCTACACTCTTGCATACTCGGGGATATTTTGAGCCCTCCTGCACACCGGTCAGAGTGCAGGAAGTCAGTATTAGCTCTCAATGCACTTCCTGTCTTAAAATGTAATACTATGTTCCTCAGTGTCAACGCTGCTTTGAAATCATATGACCTGCTACCAGTGTCTCAGAGGGAAGTGTGGGCTACGGCTGTCTTTTGTTTGTATAAACGCACTTTTGGTGTCAGTAAACCGGCTGTGTGTATTGAACAGACGTTCAGTAAGGAAATGAGTTTGAAATGAGTTTGCGGGATAA
This sequence comes from Botia almorhae, assembly GCA_036877575.1. Taxonomy (NCBI): domain Eukaryota; kingdom Metazoa; phylum Chordata; class Actinopteri; order Cypriniformes; family Botiidae; genus Botia; species Botia almorhae. Next base: position 27,664 of record JAZGTJ010005191.1, on the reverse strand, counting down.
AATGTATGCTAGGTTAGATTACCGTAAAGTTGGCTCACTCGATGTGCTTTTCTGTGACGTACACGTGTGACGTCCAGATACTTCTGTATTTTGAGAGGAAATGAGTGAAAGTGTTTGATCAGCTAGGATTTTCCACGTTAAATTTACTTTCTGGTGCGTCACGACCATAAAGGGTTATTCTTCAACTTTGCGCCGCTGCCTCGTCGTCTGTCACCTTTTTCTCCAAAAACCGAGAGGTGTGGTTACTGCAGTGGCTTTTTCCTTCGCTTTGTGATGGCAGAAGAATTGTGTATTAATTATGAATGCAACATCCTAACAGTAAATGGTTTGGTATTGAGCATAATTCACTTTATGAATACTTAATGAGGATGAAATGATTGCTACAGTTACAATTACAGTTCATGTATTTTTTTCTCCTGGATATAAAATGGACTATGCTAATAAATTGTTTTCTAAACAGTGTTTATTTTTTCTGATTGACCAATCATTGAAGAATTCCATAGACTAAATAATAAAAATCGCCATTGTCCAAAATTTCGATATTGTTGCATCCTTAGTATAAATGTAACATTGTAACAAATGAAACATTTAAATTGTTTTAATTTCTTTATGTGCTGTAAACACTGTTGCCTTTTATGTGCAAATATTACCAATGCATACAAACACCAATGCCACAGTCTTGGCACAGCATTTGATGTTGTCCTAACCGAGGCCTAATCTGGTTCTTATGTCTTCATATTTATTCACAGCTCTGCAGTGTGTGGATCCTGTGAAGCCTTGTGTGAATAATGCTACCTGTGTCACCTTCCACAATGGAACCGGCTATTGCAGGTAAGACATGACGTCTGACGAACTAAAAGCCCTCAGGGGAACCAGAGCAATCCAGCCGGGAGACTGTTTTGCACAACGCTGGATTGCCTAATTTAATTTCTCCACAGAACTAATGAAACGAGGTCACATTAAGCTCCAAATATCTGTTGAAAGCATTAACTCCCACAATGCATTAAGAGCCGTGGCTTCTAACGAACGCTGGTTCTGTGAGTGTGTCTTTGTGGTGCATTTAAAACCGTCTCTAAATGTAGGAAAAACTATGCAAAGCGGATTCAAAAAAGACCGGTAGCAGCTGGAGTGGAAAAACGGTAAAATACATCCAATTCTTGTGGTTCCAAAGTCTATAACGGACACACACACACACACACACACACACACACACATACACGGTTTCTCCAGCGTCTTTGTTGCTGTTGCTTGTTAAACACTGTTTGTGGCAGCAGATCTCGGCCTGTAATTGTGCTTTTTATGATGTATGATTGAAGGTCACATTTATCACATTGCCCAAAATAAACACTCGCGAACAAACGTATCATGTTACATTTCAATGGGCTGTGAAACACAGAGAGTCTGTTTTCCCAGCTTTAAAGGAATCCTCTTTACTACAGTATACAACCATGGAAGCGTATTTCACAAATGCCACTCGTCTTTCTTACCTTGACAATGATCTTGTGCAGTTTGGGTTCGGGTTACAGTAAGTACATTCCTGCCGGTGCATCTCCAAACATTGACCTGAAAATACAGAAACAGAGAAATTGAAACCACAAGGTAAAGTTCGGCCTGGTGATGAATCAGGGCAGGAATGCACAGACCGCTTACCTCAGCACCGCGTCCAAGACCAAAATATTGTGAAATTATTTGAGATATCTCTGGAATTCCTCGTCTTCTATGGAATCAAGTGTCGTTTCCTAACGGTGGTAATTTGCAACCATAAGTTGTGACATCAGCGTTTCTGTGATTTTCACAACACAAATTGCCAGGAAAGTGGATGAGTCACTGCTAGACCTTTAGCACAGGTTCTGATTGAGCAAGAAATGGTTCAGATTCGGCTCAAATTTATAGGACTTATTTCTCATGCTAATAACCCTCCCCATCTTCCTCTGTTATACCTCAGCGTTTCTTTAGCCAGAGTTAACAAGTATCAAAGTGATAAGTGTTGCTGGAGTCAAAAGAGATAAACCAGAGGATAATTTTATTGTTTTATGGTTTATTAATATCTTTGGAAGAGTTTAGTTTTATTGAAGACCTTTAATTCTTCATTTTATATTGCAGAAGTATTTTTTATAAACTTCTCAGGAGACATTAAAACGAAACGAATTAGGCAGCTGTTGAAATAGGTTGAGTAAGAATCCAGCTAACAGTTTTAAGTTGTAAGAACGTTTTCCTAACGTTTACAGTAAAAACTTTAATGGTACTTTGCTCTCTGAAATGTTACTTTGAACGTTCTAGAAACGTTCAAAGCATCCATTTTTATAGAAACTGTATTTATGTTATGGCTTGGTTATAAGAAAGTTATTTAGACATTTTGTAATGTTCTTAAGACGTATGAATTACGGTAGTAACAGTAATTCATACTGTTACTGCAATAATTTTTTTCATAACTTTAAGACAACCTTTAAAAAACTTTAGCCAACATTTTGAGAATGTTCCCTGTTATCTGGGTAGTATTTAGCATGACTCTAGAGTTCGATTAGAAACATTCATATTTACCGAAGGGGCCTTGCCTGGCAGTTGATTCACTTACTCTGAAGTTCCAGACCAGGTTGGGGTTTGGCTCAAATTGTTTTGTGATTTTGTCTATTTAGGACAGAAACAGAAGACTTAAATGTATTAAATTGCTCTAATAATTTAATCTCATTGCAGTCTAATTAGCAGAACTTATTAAAAACTGAACGTAGCCCATTTGTATTTCTTTGTTCAGAAAGTGAGGCCAGAAGTTTTATAAAAGTAAGACTGAACAAAAAGGTTGGGTGAAGTCATTTACTTTTCTGGTTAATCTTGATCTGATGGGCTAAAAAATTCCACAAAGTTCTGCAAAAAACAAAACAAAGTGTAACCTTCTCAGGCTGATAGGGATACACACCAGTCGCTGCCGGATCCAACAGCCCAAAGTCTCGAGTTCTCGAACCAATAGTGCTGGAATGCTCTGAAAGTTCAAGAACTCTGCTTGACTTTGCTGGCGTTTGGAAGAATGCAGGCTTTCAGCAACCTGAAATGGCCGCCTGGGTGTGCGCACAGTCTCAAAATGGAACAGGCTGACACAAGGTTCTCTCAGGAGTTACTAATTCATTCTGTGTAGGTGAGGTGACACCCGAGAACCAAAGTCAACAAGGTGTTTTTCTGTTTTTTTTTCTTCTTCTGACACTGAGAGCTCAGTACAGGAAGAGAACTGTGAGAGAGGTTGGCAGAGCAGGGTGTGTGTGTGTGTGTGTGAGAGAGAGAGAAGGAGAGAGAGAGAGCAGTCAGACCGGTGTGTCTGCAAGCCTCCAGCCAGGGTGTGAGAACCAAGCTGTGTGTCACCTGTATGTCTATGTCATACTTTTTTGTGTGCGTGTGCGTTGTGTGTGCATGTGTGTCTCTGTCTGGTTTCAGATGTGCCTGTGTGTTGTTGCACTTGTGTGTGTGCGTGAGTGTGTTGTATAAGAGACAAACACATGAAATTGCTCACAGTTCCATTGTCAAATCTTCCTACAACAATAGATTTTAAACAGCTGTCATTCAGAGCTCTAGATAATTTGGTAAATATGTTGTTGCAAATGAATCCGTACTGCATCCAGAGCGAGTGTTTGAACTGCAGAAGTAAGACCGGCTTAAATACCTGAGCCCAGAATCGTATTTTCCCTTCCCCATATCAAACAAGATCTCTTTGTTTAGGCCTGCGTAAGGGGTGCAAACGTATTAATTTTTACCCCTCACTTCCTTCCCCCTCCCTTTCCCCCGTTGCTCCCCCTCAGTGGGAAGGGAGAGTGGAGTCAGCCTGGCGTTTGTTTGATCTGACAGGTAAAATGTGCCTGCGGGAGAGTGGAGGGGTATAGAGATATCTTTTAGCGCTCAGAAGGGTGAAACAAGAGATGTGTCTGCCTGCCGGTGAGAGAGAGAGAGAGGAAGGAGAGAGAGATTACCCTGTCAGTACCTCTGTCCTCATCTCTCTGTCAGTCATCTCTGTTTTTTGTTTTTTTTTCCATTGTTACTTCTCTCTCTTTCTTCTCTCTCTCTCTCTCTCTCTCTCTCTCTCTCCTCTTTCTTTGTGCCATATCATACCTTCTTTTTAATATGTTCTTTTGTTCAGTTTTTTTTAATTGACTCTTCTTTCGTGCCTGTCCTTCTTCAACTCTTCCTCTCTCTGGTTCTCTGTCTCTCTTTATATCTGTGTGCCTGCAGGCTGGGCTGATTTGTTTCAAAGCTACATTCAAAGTGTGGTGGCCTCAGGAAGACGGTCTGCCAACCAGAAACTCTAGTCATAAAAGAGAGCGGGCAAACGAGGAGGGGTAGGAAACATGTACCCAGTTCAGTTGATAACACTCCAGCTGAAGTCAACAGCTCGACTGTGTGTGAAGAGTGGCAGGCCGAGGCCATGATTTACTCAAGCACTGATTACACACACACACACACACACACACACACACACAGCACTCAGAAGATATGTTTGTGAGGACTACTCATAGATGCAGTCATTTTTTATACAAGATAATATTTACTATGCAAACTTGTTGACAGTATTAGATTTAAAGCAAATCATGTTTTTTTTAGATTTATGAGACTTTTTTTATGAGACTTTTATCTAAAAGTCTTATATATTTATATATATAGAGAGAGCCAGCGGTCCCCATGAGGGAAACTATAGAATATACAGAATAGAATATACAGTTTGTACAGTATAAAAGTCATTATGTCTATGGAAAGTCTATAGAAAATATTTTCGATAACTTTGGAAAAACGTTTAGAAAACGTTGAGAAGCCAATGTTCTGAGAACGTTTCCTGTTAGCTGGGATTCAAATGTAGCCAAACTTAAACTTTCTGTAAACGAATTCTTCTTACCACATACTACTAGTCAGTTCTTTTTCAAAACTTAAGCACACATTCTTGATCTTGTTTTCTTTTGCTTTGTATAGATAAGATAAGCTTAGCTTTAGCTGCTAGGGCTTAATAAGTGTAGTTGGGCTTCCTGGCATCACTATCTGTGGTAATAAAATGTGTGATTTGTAAGTGTGTTTGCGTGGTTTACGCCTAAACCACACACAGCTGCAAAAAAAAAGTTAATGAGAAAAGTTACTCATCCCAGCCAGCTAACCTGTCCGAGGCTTGTCAACAACTGCTGCAGGCCAGAAGGGGCTGTCCCATGTCAAGATGAGTCTGTTAAAAACATTCACACAAATTCTCTCCAACGCTTCGTATCGCTGGAGGCTTTGCACAACAGTGGGAAATGTGGCAACCAGGGCTTAAACCCACGACAAGTGTACACTGACAAGTGTAGCTGAGTGACAGAAAGATGACGTGATTATGAGAACAATGACACACACGCAGAGTTGCGCTGTTAACATTGCTGAGGTTTTAGGTTACACGGCATATAGGTTTGTCGTGATTTCTCTTATCTTGTATACTTTTTCCTAAGTGTCACACTGGGGTGGAAGTAATTATTAAAGCTGCAATCGGTAACTTTTGGTGATTTGGTATGATTTCCCAGGAAATGGCCGTTTGGCTTCAATATACGTGAAAGTACATAAAGTAACCAGTAATTTTATGTTTTAAACAGAGATGGCGATAGAGAGGCAAAAGTTACAGGTTGCAGCTTTAAGGATCTAGGACACAAAGGTTGTGGGTTCGATTCAGAGCAGGGCCCTTATCAGCGTCCATGGGAAAACTGCTTAAGCCCAGGTTGCTCCAGGGGGTCAGCAATTTAAGGGTCGTGGTGCTGTTGGAATGAGAGCCCTTTGGCAAATTGCAAGTAATGCACTAATTATCTGTTTGGCGCTTGTTAACATTCCATTGAATGAAGATTCCTGAATCTGGGAAACTATTTCAGAGGAGCTTGTGTTTGCTGATATCGAAATACAAGGTAAACATTTGCATCCCTTGTAGCTGTTCAACAAGCAAATCAACATGTAGCATTACGATCTTTACAAACGTCGCACATTATAAAAAAAAATATCACATACAGACCAGGAGGTCACATGACTTTCTAAAAGCACCCCTGCTAACTATTTTAGGTTGTAAGAATGTTTCCCTAACGTTTCCATTAAGTAACAAAAATGTTAAAAATGGTGTTTTTTCACAATGGTTTCTAGGATTGTTCTAGATGTTGTTTTTCAATGTTTTTAAAATGTTCCATGCACTACTTAAGAATAATGTTTTTCATATGTGATATATAACATTAAAAAAAGTTGTATTATCGTAACAGCAAGAACATTTTTGATAACTTTGAGAGAACTTTTAAAAAATGTTAGCCAATGTTCTGAGAACATTCCCTGTTAGCTGGGACCATGACAAACGTTTCCATGTGTTAAAGGAGTGGTGGCTAGTCTGCTCTTGTATGCGCGTTGTTGACCCAAGACCTCTAGGGGATATGTAAAGACCACCTTTCCTGTGATCTAGACCAAAGACCCTGTAGAGATTTGCAGATAAGCATCTTTATTTGGGGGAATCCGGTGTAAAACCTTTTTCTGTATCAATGTCTAAAAGCGTGTTGGAGTTTAATTACAATGTTGTTTTTGTAAACCTCAGATCTTTTGTTTCTGTCTCTGCTTATTGAAACCACTCGGTGTGATGAATCATTTCCTTGGTAACTGTTTTGTAAATGTTATTAGTTTGCCTTTTGTTTTGATTAAGCTTTGTTACGCAACTCACTTTTTGTAACATTTCGTATTTGTTACCATTGGTTTATGCGATAAACATTACAAATAATAGTCCTGTACCACCATGGTGGAAATTTGTACAGAGTCCCGTGTGCCAGAATCTTGAGATGAAATTTAAACGTGGTTTAAACTTCAGATGTGGATTTGTTTAGCCAACTTTTTTAGGCCCTGTTTTGTTCAGTGTTTTTTCGAGCGCAGACTTCACGCTGGCACAAAGAAGCTTTTCATCAAAGCTCAGATGAAACTAGTACAGCAGCTGAGTGAAGAGAGAGAGAGTGTCACAGGAAGAGAGAGACAGGGAGGAAAAGTATATTAAAAGGAGTATATAAAGAGCAGAGAACCCTCCCTTCTATAAGACATGCTGTTTTCAGATGAGATTTATAGCACATATGTACTCGCTCGTTCTGACCACAGCACTTTAACCTTCAGTACTCCACCCTTCTCTCTCTCTCCCTGAATGTTCTCTCTTTCTTTTTCTGTTTCTCTCTTCTCCTTTTTCACTTGTTTTTTTGGTTGCGCTCGGTTCCTGTGTTTCTTTCTGTGTTTCATTCTGTCTGTCTGTCTGTCTCTATTTCTCTGTGGTTCAAACCTCCCTGTCTCTGTTACCCTTTCGTTTTATACCCCTCCCCCTTCCTCTTCTCTGCTTTCCCTCTGTTTTTCCTGCGGTCGTTCGCCTCTCCGGCAAAAAAAGGGAGAACGCTGAAGATGGATGGATTAGAGAGCAGAAGTAGGGCGGCCGACTGCTTCTATAAATACGCATGACTCTCATCTTAAAGAAACGAGAGGAAGAGGAAAGAGGGAATAAAAAAGACATTTGAGTTGCCCTTTGTGTGCTGCTAAAAATGTTACGTCTTGCCAACTCGTTGCGAAACCCATTCAACCATCATCTGGTTTGTATTAGATAATGTCAGTTCTGTGGTGTTGGGGGTGGGGTATATACTCAGGTGACGTTTTCCACGAGAGAGTGAGTGGGCTGAAATCAAATTTATGATGAGGTGTCTCATGAAAATATGAACTAGAAAGAGCTTTCCCCCACCCACTCACCCTAATTCCCGTGGATAGCACATGAAGAGGTCAGTGAGCGAGAGGGTGGGGGGGGGGTGCGATAATATGAACCATCTGTAGAAATCCGACACCTCGAGCAAAAGGGCGAGAAAGAGGGGGAGAGCAGGACGGAGAGAGAGAGGAAAAAGGGCAAGGATAACAAAGAAATCTATAGATGAGTTTAGCCGCTGAGCAAAGTCACTTTGTCATCATGTGTTTTTGAGATTTTAACTCCGGGAATGTAAGAAGCTACACTGAAGGGCAGTATTTTAGTGTATGATGCTGCGTAAGCATTTTTGCTAGGAAAACTATTTTTTAAATTTTTGCTAGACGTGTAGAAAAATGAGAGCATTTAGAACAATAAAAGTAAATTCATTCAAACCAGGGCTTTAATATTTTGGACCGTTTAGAACACAGCTGGTGGTCGACACAGGCCTCGCACAGGAGATAAAGCAACAAAAGCCCGTCTTTCATAAGTATAAAGCGTCACAACAGGCTGATGGAGGCTCGCTCCCCTGAGCCCCGTCTGTTTGCCTGCACTGAGTTTAAGTGTGTTTGTTGTTGTTTGGTTGTCAGCGCTGCTGTGATCTCATGACCAAAGGGTCACTGTGGGTGTGTTCTTTCCCCAGAGCTGCATGCCGTGACTCACACACACAAACACACTCACACTCATCTTTTATGGGGACATTCCATGCAAATCTTACTTAAAAGTTGTGAAATTCTGTTTGTGTGTGTGTGGTCAAACATATGTGTTAAATAAATAAAATAAATGCAAAAAAAGGTTCCATTGCCTATTATATGTATTTATCGCCTGTTAATGTTAGTTAAATTCACCTACACTTGAAAGACGTGGCAGAAAAGATAAGATTTGACCCAACATTTGTGCGTGTCCAAAGATTTCACACTGATCGTGAGCCAAGACTGTATCTTCTCAGCTGTATCAGATGAATGAATGTGTGTGTTCTGAGTTCGACATGCTTTGGGAAACGGGTTGTTTAGAATCTCAAGTAGGTATGTAGGCATACGGGCAGCGCTACACACACACACACACACACACACAGTCAACGGAGCTTTTTTTGTCTATGTTACCTGACCGTCCTCTGGGAGGCCGGCACCTGCATGGCAGCAGGCTGAGGCACACACACACACACACACACACTTACCTAGATATCTTAATGGGCATACACCATGAACTTATTATTTTTATATACAGATAATTGTTACTAATATACACTAACCAAAACTCTTTCTTTCTTTCTCTGCCTTTCTTTCTTTTTCTGCCTTTCTTTCTTTGTTTCTCTGCCTTTCTTTCTTTTTCTGCCTCTTTCTCTGCTGTCTTTTTTGTCTTACTTAGCTTTGTCTTTTTTTGTCTTTGTCCTTTTTTGAGAAGTCTAGACCACAGTACTTCAACATCAGCAGCAACAACTCCAAAGGTCAGAGAGAGAGAGAGAGGGAGGGAGGGGGGGGGGAGAGAGAGAGAGCGAGAGAGAGACATGACTGGGGGGAGAGTGGACAGAGAGACAGACACAGTAGAGAAGACGTGTTTTTTTCCCTCAGTCTTATTTTGCAATCATGTAATTTCCGCTTTGTGAGCTCTGGTCTTGTGCTGAGAGTCTGGCGAGCTGCAGAGAGAAATGTGTCAAAGTGTCTCATCACATGCATCATTTTACACGTGTACACACTCATACTGATAAGAAAACATGCTAAACACATTTGGTATGACTGTGCATCTGCTATCATAATTCTGTCCTCACTGTAACGTCAAAGCTCATTTGACTTCAAGAGCTTTTTGTATTGATAACAGTATTTTTTAACAGTATTTAGTTTTCTAATGACATGTTTTTAATGAACAAAGATCCAGAAAGGAAACAATAGTGATATATAATGCATGAAATAAAGGAGTTCAAAAGAGATATATGTGCATATATAGAAACTGGACAGAGTACAAATGATGTACTTTTGTTAAATGTCTCATACTGAATGTGTTTTACATACTGAATACTGAAACGTACCTGTTAAGAAGGTGTTTCCTCATTTACTCTGTTGTGAGATTGTTCTGTGTATGAATCAGGTTCTACCTACAAGATGGGGGCCAGCCAACAGTCCCTTTGAAGGAAATGGCTTAAAGTTAGGGTAGGCAATTTCAGAGCCGCTAGCAATAGCAGATCCCGCCCTCCGTTCAGAGCATGCTTTAAAGCCACGCCTTCCCCAAAAGTACGGAGGCATGTAAATTCATAATCTGGCAGGCAAGTAGGACATCCTATTATTGCATTGGGACCGAAATGGGACTTTTCGGGGGAAAAAAGCCTGCCCTGCCTTTAATAAAAACAGCCAATATAATGTCTTAATAAAAATGTAAATGATTTCTGTGAGGTGCGAGACAGATTCTGCGAGGGTATTTTTAATTTTATCATCAGGTGAGAACTCACCCTCTCTTTGTGTGTTTTTCAGGTGTTCTCCTGGTTTCTTAGGCGAGTACTGTCAGCACAGGGACCCGTGTCACGTGGGTTATTGTCTGAACGGAGGAGAATGCACAGTGAGCCTGACTGGAGTTCCAGGAAGCCCCAACTGCGTGTGTCCTCTGGGCTTCACCGGCCCGCGCTGTGAGATCCAGATCAACTCCACCTGCTACCCCAACAACCCCTGCAGCAACGGGGGCACGTGCTCGCTTCTCCCCAACGACCAGTACAGATGCCACTGTGCCCGTGGATGGACAGGTTTGATCTTTCTCTCACTTCTTTTCACAGGATGTGTCTCAAAATCTCGTGTGCTTCTTAGTGTAAGTGAGCATGAAAGCATAACCTCATGAGTGCCAATAATGCGGTTGTACACGGGAGAGATTGCATGCACCTTCTCAAAATGTGAGGTATTAATGTACTTAACAGTCAGTTATGGCTTTGTAAGTATAACGGAAGAGAACACAACCTAGGTTGTGTTGTTGTAATATAAACAGGTGGGACGAAAATCTAATATTATCACAAAGTTAAATCTAAAAAAACTGTTCATGCCCATATTACACATGTAAACATAGTCATACCTCAAATCTTATTGGCTGTTTGGTTGTGTGAGTAATGTTTTTGGTGTCTCTTTCTCAGGACATCAATGTGAACGCGAGGACTCTTGTCTGTCCAGCCCGTGTGCCAATGGCGGCAGCTGCTACGCTCTGCCAAACCGGGAGTTCACCTGTACTTGTCGCCCCGGTTACCATGGCCCCCGTTGCCTTAACGACACCGATGAGTGTGCCTCTTCCCCGTCTCCCTGCAAGAATGAAGGCTTGTGTGTGAACACCCCAGGGTCATACCAATGCAACTGTCCAGCAGGTTTTACAGGCCGCCACTGCGAGACAGTGTACATACCCTGCTCTCCCTCCCCCTGCCTCAATGGTGGAACATGCCGACAGATGACGGACACAACATATGTATGCCACTGCCTGCCGGGTTAGTACCATTATAGAGAAAATAAGAAATGATTCCTAGTGAGAAAATATCATGCAAAAGTGGAGCAGGAAGTAAATGTGATGTTATGAACTACAGGCAAGACAAGTGAAAAATGTCAGTTTTGGTCTAATTTGAGGTTTTCACAAAAATGAGTTAATTAAACCCTCATCTAGTCATACTAATGCTCCAAATAGCAGTTAAACATCTAAAATCATCTTTAATTGTACATTTTAGGAGGTTTACCTTCCTAAGTCTCATTTGTTTTAATAATCCATAAAAAAAATTGTAGTTTTCTGTGTGCTCTCGTCTTGATGACTGGTGCTTCTGACAGGCGTAGCGTATTCGTTTTATGTCTGATTCCCAAAATTAATACATAATTTAAGTTTTTTTAATATTTTAAAAATAACTTAACTCATTTTTAAGAATTTGCTCATTTATACTCATTTTGCTAGGACGGATCACAAGGTATTCTGAAAGAAGTGAATGCTGTTACTCACATTCGTAGTCATTTGTCAGCTCTTTAAATAAAATGTTCTTTAAATAAATGTTGACAAAATCATGATGAACTTTATCGCTTGCATTTTGCTTTTATTGATCACCTTACGTGCCAGACAAAACATTACTTCAGACTAAACAAACATTTTGCTGTTTTCTAAATATGAAATCCTAATGGAGGCTGGTTGTATCAGTATTTGTTTGGGCTTTAAACACACAGAGAGACTTTAGAGTGTAACATTTGAAGACTCGCAGGCATAACACAGAAACAGGCCAAAACCAGCCTCTCACCTTAGGCAGTGAACCTGAGCCATGAGAAATGTCTGTTTGTGCTTTAAAGTTGAGTAATTACATTTTAATATTGCTAAAGTGAGACAGAGTTCCTTTGTGACACCACAACCTGGTCGTAAGAGTGAACAAGAGCGAGTCTGATATCATGTTCTTCATTCTTTTTCTTGAATCAGGTTTTAATGGCACAAACTGTGAGGTGAACATCGATGATTGTCCAAATCACCGCTGTCAGAATGGAGCCACCTGCATGGATGGAGTGAACACTTATAATTGCCAGTGTCCACCTGAATGGACTGGTATGGAAACCAGTGGAGATTTTATCTGCCCTGTGCTTGTGTGATGCTCTGTTAATCCATTTTTCACCAGTACAAACAATGCACCAATGTCAATTCAGACATTTAGAAATGTTATGGAAATAATCCTCGTTCGGTCAAACTGATTCACATACCTGATTGTAAGAACAGTTCCCTGATGTTTCCATTAAGTGACATAAGCGTTACATGTTATTTTGAACGTTTCATGAACGTTCAAAATCTCCTGTTTCTTAGACGCTGAATTAACATTATTGCATGGTTTAATATCTTTGAAAGAATTTTTAGAGGAAGCCAGCATTCTGATAATGTTCACTGATAGCTGCATAGTTTGTCACATAACTTTTCTGAGAGTAAAACTTTAAGGTAAACAAATGACATTTAATGATGCAATCAGCTTAACTTTATTAATAACGATCTAGAACTAGAACAGCACTCTAAATAAAACTATAACAACAAAAATTTGATACCAAAAGCTGTAAGAACAGAAAACGTATTTGTGACCTTTTTGATCTCAGGCCAGTTTTGCACCAATGACGTGGACGAATGCAGGCTGCAGCCCAACGCCTGTCAGAATGGAGGCACGTGCAGTAACACGGTCAACGGCTACAACTGCGTGTGTGTGAACGGCTGGAGCGGCCCCGACTGCTCTGAGAACATCGATGACTGCGCCGCAGTGCCGTGCACCGCTGGCTCCACCTGCATCGATCGTGTCGCATCTTTCGTCTGCAGCTGCCCTCCTGGCAAAACTGGTGAGTAATATGAACCGAAAGGGGTGTAACTTCCCCAGTTCAATGTGTTTAGACAGATACAGATCAAATCCATCAAGATAATATGTATATTAAAGATGAATTAGGAATAAGTATGATGATATGCATAAATGCGCAGCAAAGATGCATGTATGTCACCGATTAATCTCTAGAGATGCAGATTAAAATGCGACACATGCAGTTAAAAGTAGGTCTATCCCTTTTCATTTAATTGTTTTAAGATGCAGCCGTGTTTCAAACGCTTTAGCGGTGCATGTTGCATTGATTATAGGGAGAATTTTGCTGCAGCTCGCTTAAAGCATGGATGCGATGTGACGGCATTTCCATGTCAAACATTAAACAGTTTTGCAGTATAGAAATATGCGAGAATGCACACTGAACTCATCGAGAGAGAGGGGAGGAGGAAGTGCAGATTATGAATACAAATTTGTATGTGGATTCATTGACTCATTCTTACGCAGGAGCGACGCAGAATTTCATGCCCTGTGTCCAGTATTTTATGGGCATTGCGTAAATCAGTCATTGACCCCGATGTTAATATTTATAGTGCGAATAATTGTTCGTAAATATTTAGTAAAAGTTCTGTTTTAATATTGCCGTCTCTAAGACTACACCGAACACAAATCACATCAGCCATGACGTTTCGGTAATCATAGCGATTGTTTCCGTGCCCAAGGCTTGCTCTGTCACATTGACGACGCCTGCACCAGTAACCCGTGCAAGATGGGAGCGCAGTGCGACACAAACCCGGTCAACGGCAAATTCAACTGCAACTGCCCGTCAGGATACAAAGGCAGCACGTGTGCGGAGGACATCGACGAGTGTGTCATCGGTAAGACCGCTGAAGTCCTTACAACCTTCCTCTTCTCTCTCTGTTTCTTTCGCTAATGTTTTACTCCTCCTGTTCTGCATAAGCACAAGTGCATTGAGTGTGTGCAGCAGTACTGTGATGATTAGTCATTCCGTTATCGTCAATTTTGCCTGATTCTGAACCGGCTTTACACATTATAAAAAGTGCTACAGAGATAAAATTGAATTACATTGTCAGGGCCAAATCCGTGTGAGCACAGAAGTTCGTGTAAGAATACAGAGGGCTCGTTTACTTGTAACTGCGCCCCGGGCTACACGGGCCCCCGTTGTGAGCAGGACATCAACGAATGCGGTTCCAACCCCTGCCAGAATGACGCCACCTGCCTGGACCAGATAGGACAATACACCTGTATCTGTATGCCAGGTACACACACACACACAGACCACTGTAATCAGACGAATGATGACACTGATTTGGCTCCATGTCCTCTTATTCATCCTGTGACTGTGTGTGTGTTTGTGTGTGTGTTCTCATCCACAGGCTTTAAGGGAGGGCACTGTGAAATCGACATTAACGAGTGCGCCAGCTCGCCTTGTCTCAATAATGGCAAATGTCTAGACCAGGTCTACCGGTTCGTCTGCGAGTGTCCTCAGGGTGAGTGTGATATTGACTGAAGGTTTGATTCATTACTGAACCACTGTGTATGTGTGTGTCTACCTTTTTTTGAGACGGTTATTCAGGCTGCTGTGAACCAGTTGCCTCATCCGATGTGATATGTGTGATTTATTCTCTTGATGATTGTTTGTGTTTTGACCACAGGTTTCACTGGGGAAATGTGTCAGGTCGACATCGATGAGTGTGCCAGCACTCCGTGCCATAATGGGGCCAAGTGTCTTGACAGACCCAACGGCTACGAGTGTGAATGTGCTGAAGGTGCTGTTATATAATTTCTATATAAACTTCTGTCTTTTTTACTGTGTCAATAAACATGGGGAACCCATTAGGAACCACTAACAACACAGATTTGTGACACAATGCGCATAATCAATTAGATACATAATAAAAATATAAATAATAGATGCTAAAGAAATTTTTTTGGCATGAATGCTAATAGTTTTTTTTAAAGTTATATATCATGTCAAAAATGCTATTCTTAAGTCGTTAGGTGGAACATTACTGAATTAACAAAACATTTGTATATTTGTAAACAAAACGTTCTTATAACCAAGCAATATCGTTCAATATCTTACAATGTATTCAAACTTGACGTTCTAAATGTTTCTGGAACTTTGTTTTTAACTTTTTCGTTACTTAATGGAAACAGAGAAACTTCTTACAAAAATTCGTACCTAAAATTAGCTTCAAAAAGAACATAAAAATAAACATAGTATATGATTTGTCATTGTAAGTCATACAACTGTACTCCACCCTAACTCTTCAATAAAACATGGTGTCTGTGTCACAGTCTCGACATCAGCAACATCATCAGTGTCCCATGTCTAAACCGTTGACCTCAAACCTGACGCATTTATTGCGCCATATTTGATTTCATAGCTGCAATGGAGAATTTTCAGTGAACGATGACTTTCATTTTTAGACTGTTCCGCACACAGACGGTTTCAGAAGGTTTACAAATGAATGCTTGAGTAGGTCTGACTGTTTTGATGGCTGTTTAATGGTTTCATGGTGCTATAGAGATGTGGTCACTTGTTATTTTGTGATGCGTGAAGATTATTAAATGTTTCTCCTCCTTTTCATTTTCACCGTTAAGTTTTGCCTGAACCGTCCAATTAAATTGTGCTCACAGAACTGACCATTCTGTAGCATGTGACTTACTCTTAGTCTTGTATTTTGGTCTCTGTAGGTTTCAGTGGGCCACTGTGTATGGAAAACATTAATGACTGTGAACCTAAGCGCTGTCACCATGGCGATTGTATAGATGGAATTGCGACGTTCTTCTGCAAGTGTCACCCGGGTTACATGGGCCCCATCTGCAGTGAGCAAATACGTGAGTGCCAGAGCGACCCCTGTCAAAATGGAGGACGCTGCGTCGACCTGGTCAACATGTACCAATGCAACTGTCTGCCTGGCACTACAGGTGAGTCGCACGCAGGGTCTTCCTGGCTTCTCAAGGGGACTTATTTTTATTATTTCTTTAATAAATCATTTTATTTCATTTATATTACATTTACAGTCCAGTTATATTGGTAGCAGCAAAGTTTCTTTGAGGCTAACAGTTCTGCATGACCCACTTTGACATTTAGCCACAAACAGTTAGTTTTCGATGTGCATTATGTAAGTGGTCTTATGTTAATGTGCTCGTGACAGCAGTACCTTGAGGCTTTTTGAATGACCTATTTTTGCCGCTTAGTTTATATAAATGGTGTTGGCGAACTGGAAAGTAACCAGTAAAATATGTTTACATGCTGCAAACAAACGTAAAAATTAAATGTCCATGAAAAATTTAAATTAAATTTCCATGTCTCCTTTAAGAAACCTTTATCAGTCTTTGTAAGACGAAAGCAGCAGCTCTCTCTTAATGCACTTGCGTCGTTTTGTGTAATTGTTGGAGTTCAGAGCGTTTACTTTTTGTCACAGACAAAACAGAGCTCACTTCTCCCCCTGCTGGACATCTTACTTTACTACACCGTTGTAGGTCAAAAGAACAAAAGTCCTGTCACATTGACAAACAGTGTAACGTTTTCTCTCAGCTAACAGGGAATGTTCAGGGAATGTACATTGGTTAATATTAATGTTCCCTAAATATTCTCACAATTATCAGAAAAGTGTTCTTGCAGTTAATGTTGGTAGACAATTTTTCTAACATTATATATCATATATATCAAAATGAATATTACTAGGTAGTTATTGGTTTAAAAACATCACATACAATCAAGTAATAACGTTAATACAACATCTGAAAAACAGCTTTACTTTGAACACCTAAAATTTTCAGCTGATTTTTCCTTTGAGCCATCTGTCATTTGTCTCTGTCTCGTTTTCTTTTCGTCTCCTCTTGATAGGTGTGAACTGTCAGATCAACTACGATGACTGTGCCAGTAATCCCTGCCTGCACGGAATCTGTGAGGATGGAATTAATGAGTACAAGTGTGTGTGCGAGCCTGGATACACAGGTCTGTTTACACACGTGCCGATAAACACCATTTTGTGAATGCATGCAGGCCTCGTTCTTAAAACATAAGCGGAACGAATTTCTTTGTAAACAGGCCCTTCATCATTTCTCTTGTGTTCCAGGAGAGAGATGCACTGAGGACATCAACGAGTGCAGCTCAAATCCGTGTCTGAACGGAGGAATATGCATGGACAAGATCAATGGCTTTCAGTGTTCGTGTCCGGCTGGAACCCACGGTCCCCTGTGTCACTCAGGCGCGGATCACTGCAGCCCGCAGCCCTGCCTACACGGAGAGTGTATCGAGCAACAGGATGGGTATAAACAGCCGTTATCCATCCCTGATGTTGCTTCCCCTCATCTACTTTTCTACTTCCTGTTTGCACTAAGCGTGCTTGTTTGTGTATGTGTGAAGGTACCACTGTGCGTGTAAGGCCGGCTGGGAGGGCAAGAATTGTGAACGAGAAAAGAATGAGTGCCAGTCGAACCCCTGCCAGAATGGAGGATCTTGTAATGATCGTCTCAACGGCTACACCTGCGTGTGCACCCGTGGATTTGCAGGTGAAGCGATGATAATGATTAAACCATCAGAAAAACTGTCCAGACATTGTATTTACATTATGCAAACGTTATTTAAACATTTTTTAAATTCTTTTCCATTTTGAAGACATTCCACTAACAACATGATAATATCATTTTTGGTACAAACGTTAAAAAGCATTTTACTAACATTACTGCAACAACATTTGCTAATGTGGAGAGAACTTTTAGAGAACGCTAGCCAACGTTCTGAAACATTCCCTGTTAGCTATTGTCTGTTAATCTACATCTCGCCATTTATAGTGTTTAGTGCCATGATTGCCGTGTTTTTGTGTCGTGTTAAAAAACATCAGCCTGTCTGTAAACCTGATGTAAAATTAAAAAAAGTGTGTGAATTTTAATTGTGTCATAGAAATGTTGTCGTCTCCAACACCCTCTTTGTGCCTTTTTCCAGGTTCCAACTGTGAGATTAATGTTAATGAATGTGAATCAAGCCCTTGCATGAATCACGGAACCTGTGTGGACGGAGTCCACAGTTACACATGCCACTGCACTCTGCCTTACACAGGTGACACGCATGACACACGGATCACGCTTTCCCCTCTGGGTTCAGTAGAGTGATTAAGACGCAGCCCATACCGTATACTGTGACTCACTGTACGGATGTGTTCTCACACTCAGGGAGACACTGCGAGGAGAAACTGGTCCCCTGTGCGTCTCAACCCTGTCAGAGAGGAGGTGTGTGTCAGCCGTCCTCGGATTACACCTCCTACACCTGCAGGTGCCTCAGCGGCTGGGAAGGCAAGTGCTTTGAGTCTGTGTGTGTTTGCATTTGTGCTTTCATTACTGAAGAATACCTTTGACCCTTTACATCTGATGTTAATATCCAGTGGAGTCAAACCACATTCTATGGGATTCAGATACACAGAAGTGGTAGTGTAAACACTAATCTGTCTGAAAACTGCATCCTGGGCAACCGTTTTTTTGCTCTTTATCAACAAGCAGTCACAAAATTAGACAACCGCTTGTTCCGATTCACAAATGGTCTCAGGAGATACATTTGAGATCAGGTGTAAACAGCAATGCGTCTCAGCTGACCATCAACATTTGGTGTTAAGTACATTTTAGTATGTTAGACAACAACACAGATACCTTTCTCCTAGCCCACATGATGGACGGTGAGTTAATGTGATCGTGGAATGATCCACAACATCTGAATGGTGTTTGTCTGGTATACATGTGTAGGAGCCCAATGCACAGAGGACGTAGATGAGTGCAGGAAGAGCCCGTGTCAGAACGGGGCTAAGTGTGTGAACACACTGGGCAGCTATCATTGCGAGTGCCAGCCTGGATACAGTGGAGTCAACTGCCAAACCAACATTGATGACTGCAGCTCCAGTATGTGTCATTTCCAGTCACATTCACTGTGTGAACATCCTTTCTTTAAACTGAGAGGGTCGATGTGTGAAACATTGCATCATTTACTGTGGTGTAAACACTTCCCAGCAATTTTAGGTTGAAAAATGTTTCCCATGTTCATTAAGTAAGTAAAATTATTTTGGAAGTTCTACAAGCATTCAGAATGTTCTGTTTTTTGGTTCTAAGAACATTCAAACATATTTTTAGTTCTATAATGTTATTACTGCTAACTAAACATTCTTGCAGTAAAGTTTTTGCTAACTTTGACAGAACTTTAAGAAAACTTTTAGAGAATGTTAACCAGCATTCTGAGAACGTTCCCTGTTAGCTGGGTTAGTCGTGTTGCTCCAGGAAATTGTCCCTTTAATTGGTGTACTGTAAAATGCTCTGGGTAAAGACGTTAAATGGCCACTGAAGAAGTTGTGGTCTAGGTTACACTTTTCAGTGCTGATCTTTCTGTCTTGTCTTCTGCAGATCCGTGCCGTAATGGCGGTACGTGTGTAGATAAAGTGGGCAGTTTCTTATGCGAATGCAGAGCTGGTTTCTATGGGGAGCGCTGTGAGGCGGAGGTGGATGAGTGCGTGAGCGCCCCCTGCAGGAATGGAGGTCGCTGCAAAGACTATGTGAACAGCTACACGTGCGAGTGCCCGCCGGGGTTTGATGGCATCAACTGCGAACGCGATATCCCAGATTGCACCGAGACGTATGTTTTCTCCATACATTACATGAAATTGTGTATTTTAGACTTGTTAAATGTTTTCATATCATTTTTAAAGTACAAATATTTCAGTCTCAGTTAATATGAGGCCATGAACCTGTTAATGGGTTTAAAATATTGTAATTTCTACGTACTTTAGATGTTGTAAATGTATCAAATCAATGTTTATTCATTCTGCCTCCTTCACCCCACAGGTCCTGTCTTAACAACGGAACGTGTGTGGACGGAATCAATCGTTTCTTCTGCCGTTGTCGACACGGTTTTTCCGGTCAGTTCTGCCAGTTTGAATTGAACGAGTGCGACTCTCAGCCCTGTAAGAATGGCGGCACCTGCATAGACGGTTTGGGGACTTTCCGCTGCACCTGCCCACTGATGTACACCGGAAAAACCTGTGAGGTACAAACACTCGGGCTAGCAATGGAACATAAACACACACTGCCAGTGTTGTACCACTGTCGTTGTTGTGGTACAGTGTCAGAAAACACAATCACACAACCACTTAGATATTAGTTCACACCATTGTTACTTAACTGTTTGCTGTTTAGTTAAACATTGAACTTAGAAACCCACGTTCCCAACATTTCTAGGTCAGGAAAGACCATGTAAATTACAGTCGTAAGCAATCCTAAAACATTTGTGTGAAATGTTTTTTTCTAATGCTAAGCTCTAAAATATTTAAACAACCGTGGAAACCCTGTAGTTAATATATATATATATATATATATATATATATATATACCAGCTACACAGCTCACTGATTTGTCATAAAACTGGTCTTTTCCTGTGCCGTATGTGCGCTAGTCAGTGAGGTTTCCGCAGTCTGTTCTTGAATGATTCTTGTCCACTTGATTCATGAGTGTTTCTCTCAACAGTCAATGGTGAACGTGTGCAGTCAGATTAAGTGTCAGAATGGAGGCACGTGCGCTCAGAAGGAGATGAACTGGAGGTGCAGTTGTAATCCGGGCTGGACGGGCCTGTATTGTGACATCCCCAACATGTCCTGCCAGGCTGTTGCCCTCAACAGGGGTGAGATAGCAAAAACTCAAATTCCTCTTAAACTATTGCAAAAAGCTGTGATAAAGTTTAGGCTCTTTGGGCAGTCAGTTGCTCTGTCACCAAACAGTCGGATTGCACAAATCATTTCACAAAACAAATTCCCAGAATGCATTGCAGCATCCGAGAGACATGTACTTGCAGTATCATTACAGAATTAATAAAATGTTCTTAATTCAATAACTTCAATACAATCTCTGAAAAACTGGACATGCCTAGAACATTCAAAATAACATTTTTAACGTTTTTGCTGCTTAATCGAAACGTTAGGAAAACATTCTTACAAACTAAAACTGTCGGCTGGGTTGCTAAGCACAATAATGCAAGTTCTGCATGTGATGTAGGTGTGATGGTGGACATGGTATGCAAGCATGCAGGACGATGTGTGGACAAAGACAACACACACCAGTGTCTGTGTCAGAGAGGATACACTGGCAGCTACTGTGAGCTGGAGGTGGATGAGTGCTTGTCCAATCCTTGCAGAAATGGAGGGACCTGTGTGGATTATCAGGGAGGATACGACTGCCAGGTACAATCAGCTTGAACTCTGCTGTAGCTCAGTTAGCAACACAAAGCTCATGGGTTTGATTCCCAGTTTTTTGGCCAGCCGGAGAGAGTTTGTAGCTTGTGGCTCTTAAAGAAAAATGTAAAACAAATGCAATAGCACCACCTACTGTGACACCTGGAGTGTCAGCCAGATACTGGCGCTGAATTAGTCGCAATATTATTTGTATGTGTATGTTAATCATGTCTATTAATATCACGTCAATACACGTCTATATATACACCCATAGTGTAAATCATGGATTTTTCCCTCAAATATATGTATTTTTTTTAGTTTTCTAATATCCAAATCTCTCTTTTTCTCTGTCAGTGTAAAGCAGGTTACCAGGGTGTGAATTGCGAATATGACGTCAACGAGTGCCAGTCGAATCCTTGCCTCCATGGAGGCACCTGCATTGACCTGGTCAACCGTTTCTCCTGCGCTTGCCCGCCCGGCACCAAAGGTACGAGCTAGCATCTGTGTATTATACACGAATCTTCAGCGGCGTACTGTTATATTAATATCCTCTCACCTCTGTCCGCAGGTTTGCATTGTGAAGTGGATGTGGATGAGTGCGCGCCGGAGTTCAGCCCGTCCTGTCTGAACGGCGGTCAGTGCGTGGACGGTTTGGGCCGGTACACCTGCTCCTGCCCGCCTGGTTTCACCGGAGAGCATTGTGAGGGCGATGTAAACGAGTGCCTGTCTGGACCATGCCACCCACAGGGCACCATCGACTGTGTCCCGCTCGCCAATGACTATCAGTGCCGCTGTCGCCTTGGTTACACCGGTGAGGATGAAATTTATTTTTCATTTATTGATTGGGATTAATAACCTTTTCCGATTGTAAATATGCTTACTGTCCTGCTGCAGGTCGACGATGTGAGTCAATGGTGGATCTGTGCCAGTCTAAGCCGTGTCCCCACAATGGCAGGTGTTCGGTGAACATGAGCTCGGTGCATGGGTACAGCTGCACCTGCCCACCTGTAAGTGCAATGTCTGTATACGCGAGTGTTTGGGCGTACGCATGCGACTAAATATTCTCTCTGCTTCCAAGCTTTAAAGAGACAGTGCACTCAAAAAATGAAAATTTGCCAATTTATTCATCCTCAAGTCATTCCAAACCCGTATGACTTGTTTGGAAAGAAGATATTTTGTCTCGGTGGTTTTGGGTTTATACAATAGAAGTCAATGGGTGCCAGTGTTGTTTGGTTGTCAATATACTTCAAAATGTCTTATATTTGAAATGACATGAGGGTGAGTAAATGATGGAAATGTCATTTTTTTTATGCTTTTCTCCTTACTCAGTGAATCACTGTCACGCTTTGTGTGTTACCTTGATTTCTATACAGTAAAACCAAAAAGCAACTGTCTTATTTTCACTAACTGCTCTAGAGAGCTTGAGGAGTTATGGTAATGTCAGATGTGTGTTTGTTAATGGGCTGTCTGATCTTTCTAATTAAACCTGCATGTTACGAGTGCATGTGACTCTGCTTTGCCTTGAGTTTCATTCTTTTTCTTAAAGTTCTTTGTTTTCTTATTCTCACGCTTGCACTAAAGACAGAGGCCGCATAAATCAGGTATGAAGTCAATCACTGATTCATGAAGCTGTTGAGGCTGTTGAATATTTTTAAAAGGTGATGATTTCAGTGAGCTTTTTGGTTGGCCATTTAGTTTTTAGTAGACCATTTTTTTAAACAATTTTAGATTATAAGAACGTTTGCCTAACATTACCAACAAAATGTAACCAAAAAAGTTTAAAATGGTATTTCGAAAGTGCTAGGAATATTCAGAACGTCCATTTTTTAGATGTTGTATTAACGTTCTATCTTTTTATAAAAATTATATTTAAACATTTATTCACTAACAGTTGTTTCACTAACAATTTAAGAATACGTTTTTGATATATGAGATACAGCGTTAAAAAACTTTCTACTAACAATACTGAAGAATGTTTTTTGATAACTGCGATAACTTTTAGCCAATGTAGCCGAAGTACGTTCCCTGTTAGCTGGGGACAATGCAAATGCTTCCTTAATGAAGCATTTTTTTAACATATTAACATTGTCTTAACCCACTGCATATTCTCTTTTCCTCACTGTTGCTACGTGCCCAGACATTCTTTTGTAAGATAGCTCAGCAACCCAATTCTGTTGCCGTGGCGCTGATTATTTTTGGCTTCTGACGGTTGTTTCCTCTCTTACAGGGTTTCACTGGCTTCAACTGTGGTGACAACACCTGTGCTAGCATCCGGTGCCAGAACGGTGGGCAGTGCTTAGAGATAATGGGCCACCCACAGTGCCAATGCCGAGCCGGGTTTACCGGCACGCGATGCGAGATCCCTTACTTCTGCCTTTGTCATAATGGAGGCACCTGCATCCCAGATCCGCACGATTCCAGCAAGTTTAGCTGTCGCTGTTCACCTGGATACAGTGGGCCGAACTGTCAGGATTCATCCCGAATTGCCTCCACCTGCCCGTACGTGGAGTGCGAGCAGCGGGCTGGAGACAAAGTGTGTGACCCGCAGTGTAAAAATGCGGAGTGTGAGTGGGATGGAGGAGACTGTACGCTGAATTGGAAAAAGCCTTGGAAAAACTGCACGGCCTCTGTGCCCTGCTGGGATTTATTCCATAACGGACGCTGTGATCCGGAATGTAACAACGCCGGCTGCCTCTTTGACAGCTTTGAGTGCCAGAAAGGTTCCTCAACCGTCCCAGGCCCTTGCAAGTATGTGTCCCGCACACTCCCAGAGGATCAGGTTCCGATAATGCATCGGTTACATGCAGAATATAGGGCTTAAAACTAGTCAAATAAATACATAAATATTTTTTTCCTTTTAAGGCCCAAAGGATGATTTTGTCTCAATGTGAAAGTAACATTCTTTTGATATTGCTAAAAATATATTTTTTTTTTTGCCTCGCAACAAAAAACATGGGATTGTTTTTAGGAATTTACACCTTTACTCGGATAGATTTGCAAGTACATTTACATTTATTCATTCATTTAAGAATAATAGAAACATTTCCCTAACGTTACCGTTAAGTAAGAAAAACATAAAAAATTGATTCTAGAAGTTCTAGAAGTGTCCAGTTTGGTACATGTTCATGATATTGCTTGTTTATAAGAACCAAGCAATTTATTTCGGTAACATTTTTAAAACATTCCACAATGATCTAAAAATAATGTTCTTGACATATACAACATGTAGCGTTAAAGAAATGCTCTACTAACATTACTGCAAGAACATCGTTTTGATAACGTTGAGAGACATTTTAGAGAGCGTTTCCTGCTCGCTGGGTAGGAGTAAGAAGCTAGGGTTTAAAAAAAATACATTGTTAGCAATGTATAAATATTGATTGTCATTAGCAAGTAACTCTGTCTCTCTTTGTTCACATTGTGTCTGTCTCTCTACCTCAGATACGACAAATACTGTGCGGATCACTATGCCAACGGTCACTGTAACCAGGGCTGTAACACAGAAGCGTGCGGCTGGGACGGTCTGGACTGTTCTACAGATACTCCACCCAAACTGGCTGACGGCACGCTGGTGATCGTGGTGCTACTGCAGCCTGATGAGCTGCTGCATGACATGAAGGGTTTCTTGCGCTCTCTGGGGACGCTTCTGCACACCAACCTGCGGCTGAAGCTGGACGAACAGCAGAGGCCGATGGTCTACCCTTATTACGGCGTCGAGCAGGATGACTTACAAGATGGCGTCGCCGCCATGAGGCAGCGTGGAAAGCGAGAGCTGGGGAGGGAGGCCATTGGGTACGTTTCATCAAAATGTATTTTTGACCAACAATTAAACCTGACCTCAACAGCACTCACAGAGCCCCTCCCTCAGAGAATGTTACTGTTTAGTGCTTGACGATTGGCTCTTTCTACTAGTAGGCGGGACTTCCTTTGCTTTTTTTTTTAACAATCGTGGCATATTGTTAATTCTGTAATTTTTGGATGTATTCCGAGTGCTCCGAAACATGCACACATTTTAAGTTGTTATACGTTTAATTAACAGATCAGTGGACTCAGTTTACATATCTGACTGAAAGAACAATTTGTTTATTAATTGCACGTGTGTCTGTGTTTCAGATCGAAGGTTTTCCTGGAGATTGACAACCGTCAGTGTTCTCAGCACTCGGGCGAATGCATCTCCAGCGCAGACCAGGCCGCGGCCTTCATAGCTGCCGAGTACCTCAAATCTGAGCTGCCGTACCCGCTGCACTCTGTCGGCAGTACGTATACCGCCACATACCTTCTGTTGTCATGACCACATATATTCCTGGTGAGATATTCGTTGTTTAACATCCTGTTCCGCCTTAGGTGATCAGCATGTCCCTCGCCCCATCACGCCTCTTCTGTATTTGGTTGCTGTCGCAGCAGCCATCATCCTGTTTATTCTGATACTGGGTGTATTGGTTGCCAAGCGCAAACGCAAGCATGGAACTTTATGGCTTCCAGACGGGTTCCTGCCAAAGAAGGACAACAAACGCAGGGAGCCGGTGGGCCAGGATGATTTCGGCTTGAAGTAAGTGTTCAACTGTGGTGACCTTCAGATTCTTCTGAGAACTTTCTACTTGTAGGCTTAAAGGTTGTAATTTGCTGTGTTGCGATTTGCTGCTGAGTGTAATGTTATGGTGGTGTTCATGGGCATCCATCTCATAAATATCATCCCAGCATGATGTTCACCTGAACATGATGGAGGCAGTGTTTCATGCCAGATGGCATCTCTAAGGTTCTCATTCCACCTTTCTCAGGAACATGCAGAAACCGCAGGATGTGGGCCTGATGGATGGCAGCTCTAACCACCACTGGTCAGAAGAAGATCATCTTCCTAAGAAACCAAGGGTAAGACAACCATAAACTTGACGGTCTTAGATCTACATCTTAAGATTTCTCACGCTGCAGCTAACCCTGGGTTCTATTTAACCCTGCTTGTAATCCAGCAAAAGCAACTTGTAATTTTCCCATTTTCATTATCCCAGGGTAATGTATGAACAATGTGAAACATGACACAAAATAGCCCAGGATAGTTAACCTAGGGCTAAATATGAGCGAGTGTGAAAGCACTTGTATGATCAGTCTTGTATAATGTATGTTCGTTCCGAACGCATCCCTCCTGCAGATGGAGGATAAACCACTGCTTCCTCTCGAAGTGGATGGATGTGTGGACAGGAGAGAATGGACCCTGCAGCATCACAAAGCTGCTGACATTACACTCACTCCCCCCCAGGCGGACATAGACATGGACAGCCTGGATGTCAATGTCAAGGGACCAGGTGATTGAACTCACGCACAATCTGGGTAGATGAGAAAGTTGCCTGCGTTTGGCAGACCCTCTAATGCAAAGTGACATACATTGCGTTCAAGTTACATAGATACATTAGATACATTTCAGTACCGTGTGCATTCCTGGGGGAATCGAACCAATGACCCTGGGGTTGCAAGCACCATGCTCTTCCACCAAAGCTAGAGCATCATGGTTTTTTTGAAAGATTGGCTCAAAGTCTCACGATGTATTTCTCATACGATTTCGTGTATTATTTTATAGATGGCTTCACTCCTCTGATGTTGGCCTCGTTACGGAATGGCAGCAGCCCCGATTGTGGCAGCATGCTGGGCGAGGAAGAGGAAGAAAGTGGAGCGGACGAGCCCGGAACAAATGTCATCACCGACCTCATCGGACAGGGTGCGTCGCTCAATGCGCAGACGGACCGCACCGGAGAGACCGCCCTTCACCTCGCTGCACGATACGCCCGTGCCGATGCCGCCAAGAGACTGCTGGATGCTGGTGCTGATGCTAACGCTCACGATAACATGGGCCGCACCCCTCTGCATGCAGCTGTGGCGGCAGATGCCCAGGGAGTCTTTCAGGTGAGAGGACCCCAAAAACATTTCTTGTTATGTCTCTTCACACACACACACACACACACACACATACACACACACACGTGTATATAAATATATATATTAGTCATGGAAGTTTATATGGTGACATTTTATATATGCGAAACAAAATATTTCAGCTTTTAAGAAGTTCCTCTTTTGTGAGGGTGACGTGTATAGAATGATTTTAAATGATTTAAGTGAGTTTAAGTTTATTCTATGTAGTGATTTTTAATTAGTGTGAACATTTCTGGGCATTTCTCAATATTTTTAGATTCTCATTCGAAACCGAGCCACGGATCTCGATGCCCGCATGAATGACGGCACCACACCGCTCATACTGGCGGCCAGACTGGCGGTGGAGGGAATGGTGGAGGAGCTGGTGCACTGCCACGCAGATGTCAATGCTGTGGACGACCACGGTGAGAGAAACACACCAGCACAAATCACCTACTGAACTGATGAGTGTGTGGAAATGGGGAGAAAATAACATCTAGAAATATATATAGAATATTATATATAATTATATATATTTAT
>JAZGTJ010005190.1:0-28276 GCA_036877575.1 Botia almorhae | reverse complement strand
GAACTATGAAAACCAGTGATAAACCAGTTCTCCAGAGGTCACCATGAATGGACCAGGAAAAATCCTGTTATAGTTCAAGCTCCCTGAAGCCATATCAGCTCATCTTAGATGTTGATGAAGTAGCTTTCTGAACTCTTGGTTTACTTAACACTGATGTTAATAGCAGATGTAAACAGGGACTGTGATGTCATGAAAAGCTAGGGCACTCATATCCTCCAGTCTGATTAACACACACACACACATGCACTGTCTGCCTGTTTGCATACGTCACTCACTCTCTCACACACACACTGCATGAATGTTATCTCGGTGATGAACGCCAGAGAGAGTGATCTTTCCTTTTTTTGCTGAGATGTTTGTGTTTGTTTTAAGAGGTATCTTCTGTGATATTTGGGGATTTTTTTTTGTGATGTCGTTTAATTCACTCATTGTGATGAATGTTCACTGCTCTGTGTGTCAGCTGTCTGTGAAGGGTTATAATGACAAACAGCACATCCTGCTAAAGAAGATCATTGAGAAAATGGCCACGTTTGAGATCGACGAGAAGCGATTTGATATCATAAAGGAAGCGGTAAGACACACACACACACACACACATACACACACACACACACACACGTTTACTTATCTGTGTAAATGGGGACATTCCATTGACTCCTATTGTATTGATACACAGCTAGTTATAAACAATATAACCTAACCCACACTCTAACCCTAACCCCTTTGTATTTTTTACCTTTAAAGAAATTATTTACTGTATTTATAGCATTTTTACAAATGAGAATGTCCCCAAAAGGAGGTTTTGCTCAGATTTGTTGGGTTTTGCTAACCTTTGGATACAAATTTGTCCCCAATATATGGATGGGTAAGCCCATACACACACACACACACACACACACACGCACACACACAGAGCTGTAAATTGGGTTCTCCCGCTAAGCCCACCGCCCACTGAATCTATTCACACTGAATCTACACCTGCAGGATGTAGATTTGGGTAAATTATCCGTTTAAATCCATGTCATAGATATTCCCCCTCAAATCAGCTCTACAAGTGGGACCAATTTTCCGTTTAAACCATCAGACAAATCCGATCCAAACACACCAGCTGATATTTCATAAATTTAAAGCTTTGTTATTTACGTGATTTGCAGTACATGAGGTCTCTGAATAACTTCCGCGCCGAGCAGCCCCATCAGCATGCCATGTACTACCTGCGTCTGCTCATGACTGAGGTGGCCTGGACCAAAGACGAGCTCAAAGATGCTCTGGATGGTGAGACGCTCTTTTCTGTCCTGTCAATGTAGAGCGATACTTGTGCTGTTTGTGAATAAAGTGTTAAGAATGTGACACGTGTTTCTCAGACGTGACGCTGCTTCGTCTCAAGGCGTTCATACCGCAGCTGTTGTCACGGTTACACATTGAAGCCCTGTTGCACGGCAACATCACCAAACAGGTTTGTTTAAAAAAAACATTTTTCCATGAAGAGAAAAGCAAGAGATCGGTGAATAGTGACCACTGAATTATGGTTAAAACCAAACTGTCAGAAATATTTAAAAATATAACACTCTGTCTATTTATCTGTATAGAATAGATGAGCTTCGTGTGACACCTACATTTGTCTATGTATTTTCAGCTGGCTAGAGACGCGTGTGTATTTAGTTAAATATTGACAGTGTTTGGATGTAAACAGGTGTGTAATGACCTTCTCTCTGTTGTCTCCAGTCTGCTCTGGACATGATGCAGATGTTGGAGGACACTCTCATTGAGCATGCTCACACGAAGCCCCTCCTCCCGAGTCAGCTGATTCGCTACAGGGAGGTGCAGGTTCCTGATGGTAGGTGCTTAAACAACGCCATACACAGTCATGAAACCTCTTACACACAGACACAAAGCTCTTTAGAGGGCTGAATGCTCTACCAGTCGAGCTAATGTTAAGCATGTAAGCTTATCATGCTTCTGAAATGTTAGTTGTAATGGACACATCGGCGTTTGTGAAGTTGCATAAAATGTGTTTCAGGGCCTAATCAAAAGTTCATCAGTGGGGTGAAGTAAAACTTTACATATTTTGTAATTAATAAGGAAAAGTCTTTCTCCAGTGGAGATTGGGTCTGAATTTCTGGTGTGAAATCTGAGGTCCATGATATTTGTGTGTGTTTTTGTGTGTGTGTGTGTGTTCGTCACGGTTCTTGTGTTTAAGTCCAGTTCTCTGTGGTTATCAGGTGGCTGGTATGTGTACCAGCAGAGGAACGAGGTTCATAATAACTGCGGGATTGAGATTTACTATCAGACGGACATGCAGAACACTCATGAGAACATGCTGCTGGAGCTCTTCTGCCAGATCATCTCCGAGCCCTGCTTCAACACGCTCCGCACCAAAGAACAGCTGGGTAACACACACACCGCAAACACAGTTTCCTCTCTGTCAGACACTGTGGTGTCAACCCTTTACACTCCGAGTAAATTACTTTTAAAAAAGTAAGCGTTTTCAATTAGCCGATGGCTAGTAAATCATCCTATTTCGCTCACCTGTGTATTAGAATTAGATGCAGGGAATATGTTTAATGCAGACAGAAGGCAGGGAATGCTGGGAGAATACAGCTTTAAAACGGTCTGTGTTCTAAAGTGTGCTGTTATGAGAAACAAAAGTGCTTTATGGGACGAGCATCCACAACGACTTACACTTTCTGGCTAGCACGTAACTTAAAGTTCACTTGCATTGTGAGCAGATACATGCACATATAATACTGTATTTATATTGTGTATCTAGGACTAATTCATCTTATAGAATGTGTGATAATGCGCTTCAGTTTCACCTTACAAAACTCCTTTTAGATGTTCGTATACATACACATACGTGTTCCTTATATCCCCTTGTATGACATTTTTTCAGTGCATTGTTCATGTAAAAAGTCTGGCAAGTAAAATAAATGATTTACTAGCCAGTGGCGACACTAGCTTTATTGTGTCTGTAGAGGATTGGGTATGTGGGTACAGCTGAGTGTGCCAAATACCAAACGGAGCTCCATGGTGTGGTCACGTGATTAATTTGGCAAATATTACTGTTAGCAGGATTCACCCAAATTGCTTGATTTAAAATGGTTTATTAAATTTGTTTAATGTGTATATATAACTATGTAAATAACTGTTGTTTTATTTGCATTAACAAATTCATTACAAAACGTTGATCTTAAGAGCAGCGCTTATTTACATCGGTTTGTCCGTCCAGGCTACATCGTGTTCAGCGGCCCACGCAGGGCCAACGGTGTGCAGGGTCTGCGTTTCATCATCCAGTCAGAGAAAGCGCCTCATTACCTGGAGTCTCGCGTGGAGGCCTTTCTCAAGACCATGGAGAAGAATGTGGAGGAGATGGGAGATGAAGCCTTTCAGAAGCACATCCAGGCGTTGGCCATCCGTCGACTGGACAAACCCAAGAAACTGTCAGCCGAATGTGCCAAGCACTGGAGCGAGATCATCTCCCAGCAGTACAGTTTTGACAGGGGTGAGAGTTCCGATGAAGCAGACCTTATGGACTCCTGTTGGCATCAAGCAGCTTTTTCTAATCCTCTTTCCTTGTCTGATCTAGATAATATTGAAGTGGCTTACCTGAAGACACTCACTAAGGAACACATTATGCAGTTTTACCGGGTTAGTTATAATGAGACTTTATCATGTATTACTTTGTCACACTCTGGAACAGTTTCTGACATCATAATCATAACCAGATTCACATTTCCTGAAGGAAAATACCAGGGCTTGCTCAGCAGCAGGTGCTTAAATTTAAAAATGCAGAGTTTAAAACATTCTCCTTGCCTTATCTCGATTCGCAACGCAAAGCTTGTAATATTGATTTATAATTTGAGCTGTGGTGTCCGATTTCACAGGAAATGTACGTTTGGTTATATTTGACTTGTGTAAAGTAAGCATGTAAAAAGCAGGTTAATTAACCTGCAATTTTATGGTTCATGGTGATAGTGAAAAGGCAAAAATATGGATTGTAGCTTTAAACTTAAAGCTTAACTAAACTGAGCCATTTTGCCATTGTCATGACACTTAAGATGGTTATCAGACAGGCAGTTTGAAGGGCTGGTTAAGAGCAATTTTGTTATAGTTGTCTCTACATATTAAACTGGAAACATAAGCAAAACAAACTGAGTTTAATACAGCGGTGCTTTGTAAGTGCAGTTTGTATCTTAGGGAGAAAATAAAATCAAATATCTCTCCGATGTCTCTTCTGCTCACTTTGGTCGGTTGTGTGTGTTTTCACCAGGACCTGTTGGCCATCGACGCCTCCAGAAGACACAAGGTGTCAGTGCATGTGCTGTCCAGGGAGATGGACTCCTGTGAGTGCTGACACTGGTTGATTAAAGTGATGGTACATACACCAGCAGGCCAGATTCATTTATTAGTGCTGTGTTTCCCCTGCAGGTCCTCTGGTGGGGGAGTTTCCTGCTCAGAACGATGTGAATTTGGCTCCTGCCCCCTCACTTCCTCAGGTACAGTACATGTGTGTGTGTTTTATGTTGAGACCTGTAAGTGTTCGAGATCTGGTTGACTCAGTGTTTTCATTTGTGTTGTTTCAGCCGTCACTGATTGAAGACATGACTGAATTTAAAAGGAGTTTACCTCTGTTTCCTCTCGCCAAACCTCACATCAACTTCATGGCTGCCAAACTGTGACCAGCATCATGAGACGGCCAGAGACGCCAAACATCAGCTGGAGTCAGGAACACCTCCGAGTGTGTGTGTGAGTGTGTGTGTGGGTGGGTGGGTTGGAGTGTGCAAACGTGTGTGTGTGTGTGTGTGTGTGTGTGTGTGAGCAGGCAGGGTTAGTGTTGTGCTGTTAGCAGCATTTTGAGCGTGTTCCGCATCACCTGACATAGATTTAAAGAAAACATGTTGTGAAGACTGTCAGTGGAGGGAAGAATCTTGTGGCTTCTGTCAGGAAACGTGCATCGCTGTTATAATCTAGAATTACATGCTGGTCTCCATGACACTTCAGCTCCTGATGAATTTGTGTCATTTCAAAACGGCCGTTTTATTTCCTGCTGTTCAGAGAAACCATCGCTGAAAGAGGCTGTTGCATCACATTATGTCTCTCCTGGTTAAAAACACAGGCCTTAAAATGATTTTAATCAGTGATCGGGTTTTCTCAAACCTTCGTTTTAAGTTTAATTTAAATGAGTTGCTTTGAGCAGGTGTTGTTTTTAGGCTGTTGTTTTCAGTGCATGTTGACATTTTAAGGATGGTGTTGTACATACATCAGGGTGGTTGTTTTTGATTTGATTTTAAATTTTATTTGTGGTTGAAATGTCATAATAAACCTTTTTAATAGCATTGGTTCATTTATTTTAAGTTACTTCGTCCTTCAGATTCCAAAATATCCCTGAAACCTTGTTTTATTAATTGCCCCTAAACTCTGTCATAACATACAAGTCCCTCATCTTCAGATTTTTGAGCCGTATTCGGGAAACACCAGCACAGTTTCTGTAAATTGTTTATAAAACCTTTATTGTTTTGTAGGTTTTTTTTCATTCACAGATTATGATTAACCTATTGTAATAATGGATTTATGACTGACTCTACATCAGTCTCTTCAGCCCATGTTTCTTGAATGAGGCTCATTTGTTTTTAAGAAATTTTGTGCGGAATTCAGACATGCTGGAATACAGAACACAACACATACATAACGGCACTCGCACGTTTAGATGGTCCGGCTCGGTTCTAAGACTGGAGTCTATATGTCAGCTCCGGTTGAAATCCCCTTTAATCGGGTTAATTTATTACAGATGACTTAAGATTATGCACCTCCTCGCAAGCAATAATGTGACTCACAAGGACCTATGACTAGTGTCTTAAACTCTGCTGGGCATTTTTCAGAATGTGCTTAAAGCTTTCATCTTGAGAAACAGATTGGACAGGAACTAAAGTTGAATGTGCGTTCAGAAAAACAAACCGAAGGCAGTTAGTTACGGCAATTAAAACAGGAACTTCATGGTTGTGTGTAGTTGCGTATTCTGTGCTGGTCGTGCGACCCATGTTTGTCTTCGTCTCTCAGGTGTCCGTTAGCCTGGATGGGCCAAACCTTCACCAACACTTGTTGTTTCCACTGCTAGGAGAAGACTTGTTCTGGATTTACTCAGGCATATCAAATCAACTGTAATGCTGCATTTTTTTAGAAGTATGAGAAACATGCTACAGCCGGCGTTAAAATCATTTCCCGCACAGCAAAACAAATATCAGTCTCTTAGATGAGTTTAGGGTTTTACCACTGCGATAGACTTACTCAGGCATCTCAAAGCATCGCTGTCTGTGTTTGTGTGCTTATGTTTTTTAATGGAAAGGAATAGTTCATTTTCTCTCTTTTATCCTCATGTTATTCCAAACCTATATGAAAATCATTTAGCAGAATAACTGTGCAGCTGTTTTCCATACAATAAAAGTGATTGGGGAGCTGGACTGTTCAGCACCCTGACTCAGTGTCGTTTGATAAGATTTGGACTGTAGTGCATATGATAAATTTGGTTCTGTTAAAAGTTTTACCTTTAAATGCCAAATGGCCTGTTAAGATGTTTTGCTTTAGGTTTGATATCAGAGACCGATTTGTCTTGTAGATTTGAGACTACAGTTACATTTCAGTCTGTTCTTTAAAGCTCCTAGAGTTTCTATCTAATAATACTGTCATATTGTTGTCTTGAATTTTGGAGCTTTGCAGTCATTTTAATGATTTCATTGTATGTTAATTTTATTATCATATAGGTTTGGAACTGCATGATGATGATGATGATGATGAATGAATGAATGATGATTTTTTTTGTCAGTGGGCTATTTCCTTTCCATCCAAATATGCATTTGACACATGAACCCCAAATCCCTTTAACTGTTCTAGAATCAGCTCAGAGTTAGATCGTAGTCTGTGACTATGAAACAGAGGCTTGTGGTTTATCACTCTCTCCTGTAAACAGATTGTTGGTCTTTTGTCACCTGTTGCTTGCTCACTATGGAGAACCGTAGGCAGAACTTTTAGTGTAAAACAGAGAAAAATCTTTTAGAGATCCACGAGCGTTATTGTGCATGACACGAGTCCCACATACAGGGGCAGAAACAGTGAAATGCACGGATGCTATTGATGAGGTTTAGTGATGTTGCATAGTGATCACGCGATGACAGAAATAAGCTGTATGTACCAAGCTGCCATCATAAACTATAGTTTAGTTAATAATCGCATACTGATTGTATCATGCATTTATGAGGTGGTTTTGTGCAACCTGGAAAGTGATACTGATGCAAGATAATACTGAAGGTGTGTGTACCTGTAAGAGTTTTCTGTTTTATTATGAATAAACAATCGTATGATCTCACGTGTGTTGAGTTTTTTTAAGATCTGATCTCATCTTTTTAACCTGGTAAACATTTGAATGGGATTTACAAGCAGGCATTTAACAGAACTTCAGTTGTCTGTTAAAGGGATAATTCGCCCAAAAATGAAAATTCGACCACATATTGAAGTTAAATACAAAGATAATTTGAAGTATGTTGATAACCAAACAACACTGTAAAAATAACTTTGCTGCTGCTTTACAGTTTTTATGCTTAATCAACTTGGCTGTACAAATAATTTCAACATACTATTTTTAATCTTGACTGGTGTAAAGTTGCTGTAACAATAGTTAACAATCGCTTAAGCTACAGCAGTCACGTTTAAGTTATAATATCTTGTAAAATTGATCAGAAAAATGTACACTTTTAGGTGAACTATCCTTTTAATTGACATTATGCTCTTAGTAAAGCGTATAACCTGAATATAAATATTTTAAACCATACACTTGCCCTTTGAAAAACAAAAACTGTCCGATATACAGTAAACCTTTGGAAAAATACATTTATTTACATTAAATCAACCAGGAAACTATACATTCAAAAATGTATCTGTACAACACATCAGTTTAAACATGTTCTGTATTTGGCATCACGCTTCATCTGTACAGCAGGAGTCGGGTGAGAGGAACTAAAAGAGTTTATGGAGGAACAACCTACAAACACTCCACATCTCAATGATGATGAAAAGACAGCGAGATTTTAAAATCACATTAACTCAACTAACAACACTCAGTCTGCTGCAGAAGCAGTAAGTCCAGACCTTTAAGCATCAGCTCTCAGTAACACACGTCATTGATTATCTTTAAAGGGACGGTTCACCCCAAAATGAAAACATTTCCATCATTTACTCACCCTCATGTCATTCCAAACCTGTGTGACTATTTCCTCTGTGAAACACAAACATTTTGAAAAATGTCTCAGTGGTTTTGTGTCCGTACAACAGAAGTCAACTGTTGTGTGTTGGTTTTGGAATGACATGAGGGTGAGTAAATGATGGAAGCATATTTATTTTGGGGTGAACTATCCTTTTAATTTTAATGATGAGTGTTTTACCTCTAAAAACAAGTAACTGAACAGATTATCAGCTATGCGAGTGGAGTAAATTATACAAAGTGTTTTAAATAAACTAACTGACCCCTTATCACACACAATCACAAAGCCCGCATACTGCAGCTTTACAAACGGTTCTATACATGTGTATACCATGTATTCACATCCTGTGTTCCATATTATTATCAGATACATCACAGTCACTAATGAGCTGGAAATAAAACTTATCACAAGTCACCCAACAAAAGTTCAGAAAGAAAATTCACAAATGAAAACATTTGGCATGTTCATCCGAATACACCTGTCCGTCTGGAACACACAGCCTTCAGAAAGACACAGTACTGGTGTAGTAGAAAAAAGCCAGTAATAATTCAAAACTGCCCATTCCACACAGAACAGGGCATCTCTGAAAATACATTATAAAACAGAGCCAGTAACAACTTATGAGGCATCTGGTGCCAAAATGTTTTAGTAATAAAGTGATCGCTCAAAAACCAGCGGTTCACAGCAAAGTTTCCCTCAAGCTCTAATGCCGGCCCTCAGGGGCCTCTCTGACTGATTCGTAGTTTCTATGGGCCTCATTTATCAAAAGCAATAACTAGACACAGTGCAGTTATTTCTGAATTATACAACAGTGACTCCCTAGAACTGCGACATCAATAACAAAGATGGAGGGAAACATGACTGGGTGATCACTATGTGAAGGCAGGAGGGCAAAACTCCCGAAACCGGCATGAAATGAGCAGGTAGTATTTCACAGCAAAAT
This sequence comes from Botia almorhae, assembly GCA_036877575.1. Classification (NCBI taxonomy): domain Eukaryota; kingdom Metazoa; phylum Chordata; class Actinopteri; order Cypriniformes; family Botiidae; genus Botia; species Botia almorhae. Next base: position 19,081 of record JAZGTJ010005190.1, on the reverse strand, counting down.
CAAAAGAATACAATTTTATGAAAAATGAAGCCTGTTTTAAGGCCATTAAAATCTTTGCATTGTGACTTGGAACATCCTCCAATTTGCCTATTAAATGAGAACAATTTGCCTAATTAACATTATTCCCATTACCACCGTTTTAAAATATGTAAATTGTACAGTACAGTATAATTGAATATGCAAATAATTGTACATGCAATAGTTTTACAGTAAGTTTTTTTTGCTTTACAATAATAATTTGGAGGTAAAATGTGCCGTTTGTCATGCATGTCACAATGCTAAAGTTTCTTAATGCTCTTTAAAAAAAAGGTCTTCTATTTCGAAATATAATTTTTTCTAACTTTATGTTTTAGTAATAGTGATCACTCAAAGACCAGCGGTTCTTTCTGAACTTTTTGTTGAGAAAGAAAATTCAAAATTATCCAAGAACAACAACCACATCAAGAAAATTTTATTAAGCTTTAAATTTTATAAGCAAATAACTTATTGTTTGTGTTTGCATTAGTATTAAAGCAGAACGCATTCACTAGTGAAAATAATTATCAAAAGTGCTTCATGTGATACGGCACGTCTTTAAATGACACCCAGACGTTACGCGGGGTCATACTTTAAGTCAGTTCAGTTCAGACCACCCTGGGCATTTCTAATCCATTATAAAACACCCACTTCTTCATAAAAAACATATTTAGTCATTTATTTTTCACAGTCTCTTAAAATGTCAACGCTCATAAAATGAGTAGCATACGACTCCCAATATCTGCTTACATCATCAGAAACAAAGCTGAATCTCTGTTCACACTCGAAACTCAAAGCACATTACCAAAAAACAAAATGGGTGTCTGTGAAAATGTGGCGCGGTTGTGCCTCTTAAAGCTTGTCTGAATCCAGATGATGGTGGATAAGAGGTCTGATGATTAACTCAGGCTTCCTCCGTCTCTGGAAAATCAAGGATCTTGCGATGAGCCTGTCTAAGATACTGCTGCTGTTTGAAGTAAACCTTAAACGACCCTTTAATAGCCACAAATGCAATGCCACCCTGAGAGGGAGAGAGAGAGAGAGAGAGAGAGATAAACATATAGGCTGTGCCCAAAAGCTGTAAAAAGCTGCCCAAGGTAAGAAGGCATCAAGACAAGCGTGAATCCTTCCTGTCTCTTGAGACACCTTCTTCTGATTAATTTTTAAGGGGTGCATAAATGTATCCTTCACCACTATTGATATCTGTGGGAAAGGTGCTTGAGGTGAACATTTTGTGAATTGAATTTTTACTTTCAACAACTTTTGATTTAACTTCTACTGAGAAATCAGTACTGTAGTTTTTAAATATTTGATTATATATCGCCAAAGTGTTCTCCGGTTAGATTTCAAATATAAGTTTGTTGCGCTGCCTGTTTGAAACTGTTTTGGCTTTTACAGCCTCTGAAGTCACTGCCTGATAGGACAGTGAGGCAACAAATCAGCTGCCTCAGACGCAGAGCTTTCAGACGCAGCCATAATATCATAATGACCACACACAATATTTTCGCCATTTGTTGGTACCAGAATTGTTCTCTGAAGGTTGGAGTTCACGCTGCTGAACATCAGTTTGCCCACAATGGTGGCGATGGTGGGGAACACAAGAGCTCCACAAAGTATCCGTGTGGCTGACACGTGATCAGCCAGCGGACTGGACTCTGCCGGGATCCTCGGAACCGGGCAGCCAATACCTGCACAGGACAACAACTGATTCATCTCTCTGTTCTCAACCTCAACACAAACTGGACAGTATATGGACTCTTTTTGATGTCACCACTGACCTGGGAAGATACTGTTGAGGATCTGAAGCTTATTGGAGTATTTTCTCCAGAGACGGAGCACATAATCTTCCCAGCGAATCATCTTTCCAAGAATTAGCATAACTGGGATGGTGGGCAGACCAATCAAGAGGAAGAGGGGATCGGCCCGTTCCATCACGTCCAGACCTTCCTTATGACCCACAACCTGAAAGAGATTGTTAAGGGTCAACGAACTGAATCAAGCAAGGTGAGTGTGAACTCACTTCAGCTGACTGATTCAGTGTCACACCTGCATGACTGTAACAGCTCCGTATGTGACGGCTGTCCAGTAAATGGATCCCACCATGATACCAGCAGCAGCAAACGGGCAAGCCTTCGAGATCAGCCTGTCTGCGAAATCTAATACATAGACCACCGGCCCTGGAGAGAGAGAGAGAGAGAGGGAGAGAGACAGAGAAAAAGAGAGAGACAGGGAGCGAGAGAGAGAACGATAGACACAGAGAGACAGAGCGAGAGAGGAGAGACAGAAAAAAAGAGAGACAGAGTGGGAGAGAGACAGCGAGACAGACAGAGAGAATCTGACTTTAACAGAGGTTCACATCAAGAACTTTATTTGTTTAACTCTGAGATGTTTCTGTCTGTCCAGCAGGGGGCAGAAAGTGTTAAAATAGCATAGGGTGTTGTCGGTTTCTGTTTCTTTTAAAATCTCTTCTGAATTAGCATAACTGTTAGCTGTCAAATAATATTTAAAATAAACCCGGGTGAGAAACGGTTAAAAGCATGTGCTCCAATAACACAATGTTCTTTCACTATGAAAATGAGCTCCTGTTTGGAAGTTTAAAGGGCGCAGGTCTCTTGACTTCTGCTCTATGAAATATCCTTTTGAAGCAGTCGTGAAAGCAATGAGAAGGCACTCAAATCATGAAATATTTACTGCAGACAACTTGCTTTCCTTCCCACACCTATAAATAACCTCCACTGCTGGAGATGTCTGGGAAATATCTCTGGAGGATGAAGAGGTTATTTTCACCTTCCTTTTCTAATGGATCACTCACTTCAGCACACTTTCATTTCCAGCCTCTACATTCATCATTCAGAGAGTGTTTTAATCCATTGCTGTAAATGAAACTGTAGCTCTCCAGAACACACTAACAGGAGATCGGCTCCAGAACCCTTTCAGAACAGACATGTGTGTGGATCTCACAAAGCCTGTCAAAAATACATCCAGGTCTAGGTCATGTTTCACACAAAAATTAAAACAATTAAAATAATATCAAAACAATTTCCTCAGAAATTTTCTTCCTGGTGGAATGAGCTGCCGGGACCATCACAACTATTAAGAAGCAACCTAAAACACACACTTCACAGACACCTGACTAATTCCTAATGCTCCGATGTTCAACCTCATTTAATGCTGTTTAAAACAGCCCTGTCTTCTCCTGGTCATCCTGTCTCTAGCATCACAGCTATTTCTACTTGTAAATGTAGCTTTGTAAGCTGGACCTATTGGTTCTTAGGGCGAAATGTTAAATGCTGTCTCTCATCGTCAGTCACTTTGGATAACACGTCTGCTAATTGAATACGTGTAAATGTAAAAGATTTTGAGGGTAAAACGGTTCTAAACGTGTTATTAACAGGTTTCATGAGGTCCACACTTGAAACGAACCCTTGCGCATCAAGCACAAGCAGACAAACAGTTGAGCCACTGTTCTAGGAACAGCCTGTGTGACATTCAGACCTGGAACAGATTTATGCCTTACTGCAAACCCAAAGAATCCACAGCTGACATCACCAGCATCAGGCTGACGTTTCGTGACGCTGAGCGGAGCATCTCCGCCTCTGGCCACAGATTCCATTATTAAGATAATTAAAACGGCACTCCACTCAGCAGGAATGCAAGTCGGCAGTCTTTCCCAGCAGCTCGACAGTCCTGCCAGAGAACAGAGCGACGAGGAACAAGGACTCACTGTTCTCCACAAACCTTCTATGATGCCAAACCGCATAAAGTGCCTTCACTGTGATGCCATTACACAAGAACATCTTGCAGAGCTTTAAAGCTGCAGTCCGGAACTTTTGTCTCTCTGTCACCATCTCTGTTTAAAATGTAAAATTGCAATTCACTTTATGTATATTTCCCTATGTATGTTGAAGTCAAATAAAGCCAAATTGACATTTCCTGGGAAATCAGACTGACAGCTCAAATTATAAATCATTGTTATAAGCTTAACGTTGCGAATCGAAGTAAGGTGAAGTAGACTGTTCTGAACACTGATGTGTTATTTACTTGCTCAATAACTGATTTGTGTTACGGATTGCTGTTTTAAAGAAGATCTGGATCTGTGCATTAGGGACAGAAGACCGATGTTGTCTTCATATTTTCACCTTTTCATGAACAAAGTGGCAGATCTGGGTAACAGTTTAATTATCTGACGTGTGCCTGTCGTCAACGCTTTGTTCCAAACCAGTTCTGCGTGTGACAGTCGCATGAGTGAAAATGACAATCATCTAAATTTTAAATGACTGTATCCACATACAAACTGGTTAAAATGATTTAAATGGTTAAAATGATTTAAATGGAAATCTGAATCACTCTGAGGGCTTCAAAGATGAACTGGCAAGTGGTTCTGAAATAACTTCTGATGGCTTTAATAGACTACTGCATCCACTGAGAAATCACTCGGTCTTTTATAACCTACATGACGCGCTGCAAAAATCAAGCTGATCCAGGAACAGGGACAGAATGTGACAGTAGGAAGGAATGAAACAGTATGAGGTAGATGGTAGTGTGTTCACTGTGTCCTGTGTCTCTGATGTAAGAGGACGAGCTGTCCACTGATGTCTGTCCACTGCACCAGAGTTACTTCAGGTTAAGTGTCATTTTACCACACACACACACACACACACACACACACACACACGATTTGTCATTTTTGTCAGTTTAACACATCTGGATACAAATGTGTGTTTTTTTTCATCTTTAACAGCAGTTTGTTATATAAAGACTCAGAAATACACTGATTTATGTCTCACAAGAGGCAAATACATTCATACAGTAGCGGTTCTCTTCATTTCAACACTTTAAAGTAAAAGGAAAACCTGCAAGATTCATGAAAAAAATTGTCTCAAAAGTTTTTTGTTCCTACACGTCCGCTTTCATGTTTGCCTGTTTGTTGTTTTGTGCAACCAGCATGCAGACACCGTTGTTGTGTTCTTATTGTTGTGTATTAAATGTTGTGTATTTATTGTCTAACTTCGTGACATCTTGACTTCCTGTTACCACTATTAGCTAAAACCTACAGCAGACTGTCGATTCTCCAGCAGAAAACTCTCTTTCTCAATCATGAATTTCTCTCTTTGTCTGCCTGCATCTGTCTGCCTCTCTCTCATCTCCTACTTCCTGTCTCTCGCTCCTCAAGTTTGAAAGTTGAACGGGGAATATGATTGGTGTAATTACAGTCACCATGACAACCGTGTCCCAGAATAAACCCACCGCTATAGAAAGAGTGAGATGGCCTGGCCCTCAGGAGATGCAGTCTAAGGAGGATTATTACCGCAGTATGAAGATACATTCAATAACCTGATCAATTTACATAAGAGCAGAAACGCAAGAGGATGAAAAATGACATTTCGTTTGGTGAGCAGAGGATTATGGGAATCACAACCAAATCCCCATCACCAGCATCAAAAGAGGCATTCACTGAAACCAGGATTGACCTACAAAGAGCCGAAAACCTTTTCCGTGCGTCTTTATCATCCGCTGTAGTCATGTTTCATTGTCGCAGGATCATCTGCGCTTCAACAGAAACACTGAACGATAAAGAGGCTGAAAGTATGTCAAAAATCTCTGGTATTTTGGCAGTGATGTGCAGTATGTAAAGTCAATTGAATAATTTGCTATAGTGCCGGACATAGGTTCATTGAAGTAGGGTAGGCAAATATAGAGAAGCTAACAATAGCAAGCTAGTTTTTAAAGCATTAGATCCTGCTCTCCCCTCAGAGCGATCTCCAAAGCCACGCCTTCTACAAAAATACACAGACAAACGTGTACAAATATGTAGTTTTAACACTCATTTCTGTGGCTCGTTGTGTAAGTGTTCTCGTACCGAGTTTGGGGAAGATGATGAGGTACTCTGCATTGCACTGTGGGCAGGTGACGCGCGCGGTGCTGTTTCCCCTCTGTTTCTCGTCCACCCAGCGCTGCAGGCACGCCTGATGAACCCATTTAGTGGAACCACGGCAACGGCACGGACGCACCCACTCCGCCGTGCGGTCATCCTCATCTGTGGCGAAACACACCCAACAACTCCTGGAACAGACACACACACACACAAACATCAGCGATCTGATCATCACCTGTAGCAGCAACACTAGACAGATCAAGAACAGGTGTCACAGAACTGCGTTTGAGTCTACCTAAGATGCTCCCTAGACAGCATCTTCAGGCCTTACAGACATGCCCTAAATGCAAAGGCACTTTTGAGATTCCATCTCAATTAGGATGCTGTCTTAGAAGGCAGCTGTCTATGTAGGCACTAGACAGCAACACAGTTCACTAGGTTCTAGGAAATCTGTATATAGCTGAGCTTTGTGAAGTTTTGCGGGACAGATGAACGGGACACCGGGTCAGTGACTTAGCACAAATGAAACAAGAGGATAAACTTTCAAAAAACAAATACAGTTAAACAAGATCACAAAACTCTGCCCCAGAAACACAAAGAATATCAGAATGTACAAGCATTACAAACTATATAATAAATATTACATTTGAAAACAGACAGTTACGGTCCGTAAAGCTCATTGGCTGAGCTGTGTTCTAAGTTGTTATAAATTACTGTATAAACACACACCTGTGACCTCATTACATATCAGTATTACCGCACCACTGCGTCTGTGTGTTGACAGAACTACTTTGCTTGGCAGAAGAATAATATTTGAATCAATATCGTTACATTGTTGTTGAAAGCAGCTCGGACTCAGGTGCGCACTCGTTCATGAAGTGAAGTAATCTACGCAAGCGTTTTCGCAAGAATGATTTACGCCATATAATACACGTGTATGTTTTGTTGTACATAAACACATATGGTTACTCTGCTGTGCATAATAAATAAAAATATGGCGAGTACTGTGTTTTCCATGCATTCTACATAAACGTTGATGATGACGTAAGATGATCGCAAACTGGTGTTCATGGAATCAAGTGAGTGTGAAACCAGACCAAAGCTGGGGGATGTGGAGTGACAATGACAGTCAGGATCCAACAGCAGCAAACGTGCCCTGTGTGAGAGCAACATGATGAAGCCAGCAACACTGTGACTGTGTCTAATGAAGAAGCCTGTAAATGATCCATGTCAACATTTCAGCATTCAGCAGCACTGCAGACGGACAGAGACTATCGGCTCCTCTCTCAGGTTCCTGTGCGAGTTTTTCCATGCTGCATTTTTTGAATAAAACATGAGGGATGCAGAGCTGCTCGGATGACCGAGATCGGCCGTGTGCTCCAGATCACAGACCTCCTGCAACCATCAGAGAATCAGACAGCCACAGGACCATCACATGATAATCCTAAAACCACACCAGACAGTCTAGATCAAAGATCTCCAGAGAGGTCCTCAGACCGACAGGGTTTATCCTATAATGAGCTCCAACCCTAATTAAGCACACCTAACTAATGCTAACTAAAGTTCTCAGACCTTGTTTAGCTTGTTTAGGTGTGCTTAATTAGGGTTGGAGCTCAACTCTGCAGGTCTGTGAACCACTAGTTAGTTGGAGACCCCCTGGTCTAGATCATGTACTGTACTTCATCATCATCATCATCGCTGGTTGTTTTCTGAAGCTGCTGTGTGTAACTGCAACATGCTACATGTTCCAAAACTTTCTCATGCTCATTTCCTGAGTGCTTTCAACTGGTGATACCTTTAACGATCCATCAGAAAACTGTGTACATTTCTCTCCTGATTTCAAACATCACGCATAAAGACCAAACGAGGCCTTGAGGCAATGAAGACTGACGCTGGATGAAACATCAGCTGACCGGACATCTCCGCAGGAGCACAGCGATGCAAAGACAGCTCCCTGTGTTCCCTAAGAACACGCTTCTCCAGTTCCTGTAACCCTGCCTTCATCATGACAACCTCCAGAAACACAATCAGCCCCGTGAAACCCAAACCGCATCTCACCAACATCCCCGCATACACACGAAACGCGCTGTTAGATGTGAAGAGCTATATTTGTTGAAGCATACCGTCAAGGTCAGACAACCAGATTATCAGCCAATAAAATAAGGGAACACAAATTGCGCTGTGAAACGGTATCTGATTTATGCTTCTGTGCATTTAGTGTACAAGGGTAAGTTTTCAAGTGACAAGCTATATGATCCACGTCATATCACTTTTCAGCTGGGTAAGTTTCCCATCTGTTCTGTACACCTGAGGCCAAAAAACAGATTTTATAGATGCATCATAATCCATTTTCAAACAACTTAGCAGCGCTACAACAACAATAAATTAAATCTTCGATGTACAAAATTGTTCAAATACTAATAAAACTAATTATAAAGAATAAATAACAAGCTTAGAAACTGATCAAGCTCAATTTTTCCTCAGTGCTGACTTCTGATTCCATTAACCGGTTTTACTATGACAACTAATCTATAACTAAATCTAGGTTCAGTATCAGTTTACAGCGATCATCCTGTCTTGAAATGTAGGTTAATGAAAGGTATTTAACCTCTTAACCCTTTAATAAACACATTTTACAAGTACTTTATCTAAACACAAGTGCAACTAAACAACTTGAGAATACTAGAGCTAATAAAACTGTTGATTTTGACCAGTACAACCACAGTAAACAGATACTGGGAGTCACCGTGCATAGCTTTCATAAACGCTTTGAACAAAACAACTGAATTGTTTGTTTTTTTTACATTTTTTTATTCTCCAAATATCAAGCAATATCCTGGCAGCCATTTGCCATCATATTCCAGGAACAATCCTGCAAAAATCTCCCCGTTTCCCAGTAAATGGACTTCCCGACCTATAGATTTCCATTACTTGCAGAAATATGGCTCTAATGTCCGTGAGATTCTATCAGCAGGTCAGAAGTCGATACCGCTCACCTCTCTTCACCTGTTTGGAGCTCGGTTACATGACACAGTAAAACAATCTGGCAAGGGGGTCTTTGGAACCGATAACCCTGATAATAGTTTAAATTTCCTGACCTCTAGAGCCCTTCCACTGGCTACTACTGCACATTAGACGAGCTGTAGAGGGCCAAATGGCTAATTTTGCCAAAAGAAATGTCTAAAGAAAACATATGTGGTTCTTACTCAAGAAACACACACTACCACAATCCCTGGGACATTTGTGCAGCAGCCAGGGTGTTGCTATGCAGTTGCTATGGCGTTTAAAGTGATTTTAGCACGTTGTTTTGGGGTGTTTAAGTTGTACGGGTGTTACTGACGGTAGCTTACTGGTCCAAACCAGCAGAGCCCAAACCTCTACACATCTCTGATCCCTCAATACGACTGGCTTGGATATTTTCTTCAATGCAAGTGTTTAAAAACCCAAAGTACTTAGAACTGCTTGGAGAAGTAAAAGCACACGGTTTCTCAACCAGTAAACAACAACAGGGTTGTTTATATATTGATCTGCTCAAATCCCTGAACATAAGTATAATCTATAGTAATACTGTGCCTGCCTGACCAAGCACCAGTAATAAGTAATATTTACGTATATAAATTAAACAAAGAGTTAAAGCGTTTCTCAAAGACATGCTCCAGAACCCCTGCACGGCCATGTTCTCATTGCTACACAGGTCAGATTGTATTTAAACAGGCATTAAACCCTCGACACAATGAGTTGATTCATTCGGCCGCAGTCACATGATTGTGGGAACCTAAAAATGATCTTCCAGCCAACAGCTAGAAGGAGACAGTTACATCAGCAGGGAGTCGACACGACACAAAGCCCAGCATCAGAGGTCTCACTGAGATCCTGCCTGACACACGGGGACACAAACAGAGCGTAACTGTACAAACTCAAAATATCAATAAATATCAAATCATCCATCAGCAACGAAGGAGGAAAATCTTTTTTTCTCCAGGAAAATCTACCTGCTTTCAAGTTTCCAAACAGACTTAGTACTGTTTCACCCCTTAGTGTTTATAATTCTTTATTTATCGAGTGTGTTCATGTGTTCATTTGCCGTGCTGGCAAAACGAGTCACAATGAGCGCATTTTCAAAAACGAGCTCTTGTAAATATTACATTTTCCGATAGAAAATCTTAAAAATTACGTTTGGTTTTTGTAATCGTACGAAAAATGAATGAGCTACATCTGTCTGAAGCACCCATCATGAGAAGGCAATTTTTCTATGGATTATTAAAACCGTTGAAAGAGTGAGTTTTAGTCAGTTGTTTCTCACTGGGATTGTAAGCTAGTATTCTTGGCAGTATGTAAAGCTGCAATATTTAATAAGAAACAGTATGTTGTCTTAATAATGTCACACGTGCCATTAAGGTAGCACAGCTTAAATGTTTTTACATATTTCTATACATATTATATAAATGGATATATTTTAGGAAGGGAGTCCCTCATATATGGGGGTCCTTGGCATCATAAACAGCTGGTGTAGATAACAGATCAGCAGGGCTTTAATGTGATTACCACCAGCTACACTACAGTTTACGTAACATTATTCACTGTAGTTCCAATAAGGGCACTCATCCTGAACTTCTGATCTATATTTGTACTTGGGGGTTGGTGATGGCCTGCTGGCGATCCATTAACACTCTCTCTCTCTCTCTCTCTCTCTCTTATGGTCACAAGATCTAACCAGAAGATCCAGTTTCACCAGCCAATGTATAAAGCCAGCAAGAACATGGATTCATACAATGTATGAGCAATTGTGAAAAGTATATGGACTGTATTACTGAAAGTATTACTTTATCAGTGCAATAGTGTCAATTAGATATTTAATATTTATAGCTATTTAACACTGAGATGCTAAAAATATGTGAAAATATCTTCTCTGCATACAGACAATAAAATGAGTGAAATAATCACAAATATTTACACTAAAGCGGGCCAGAACTTTACAGAGAGCTCTGTTGACTTCTCCAGCAAGCAACCACTTACAACACCTTAGCAACCCCCTAGCAACCCCCCACAACACCATTCACACATTTCCTTCAGTTCATTTCAGTAACATAACAGAACATACAACCAACAAAGGTCCAAATTATGGTGGATTTTTCCAAACTTTCTCCAAGCATGTTTGAAAAGACAGCTCGTTTTATATGCAGTGACGTGGGAACGTGTCTCGCGCTTGGTGGGACGAAACAAAAGGTGGAGACAAAGGTTTAATAAAACACAGCCAAAATAAATGAAGCTCGCTTTCTGAATCCAGACGAAAACAAAAGGGTGATAGAGGGTCTGCCATGTAAAGGTCAGACAGGATTTAAGCATGACTCCGTCTTTTCAACTGCTGGGGTGCTGCATTGCAGAGGGAGCAGCTGCGTGTGGCAGGCCGTGATAAGAGCGAGTGTTAGTGGCTGATAGTGGAGAACCACTATCTGCTTAAACAGACCTGGGCTGCGTTTCTCAAAAGCATTGATCGCAGAGACCACTGGTGCCAATTGGTGCCACGATATACTTAAGCTCTCACCATGCTTTTGAGAAACGCACCCCGCCAGCTGTCTTAGTGACGACCATTACAGAGGGATGCAGAAGATGTGAGCTAACAGCACATTTCAGAGATTTTTACCATGACGTCTGTATACAAACAGTCCACTAGTTTTCTTTTAATACATATATCATTAACAGACTTGCATTTATGAAGAAAATGAGTGGTTTGCCCATACAAAAGTTGTGGGTGGTTGCCAAGTTGCTATGCAGTTTTCCTAAAATCCCATCCTGTTTAGTCAGAGGTCCAAGCTCAGCTCCAGGTTTATGTGATATTCCAGTTCCTAGATATGGCTTGGATCCCTTCTTCAATGTAAGTTTATGAGACTTTGTTTTACCTGTGTTATTGTCTGTTTGGCAGGACGAGTTTTAAGTTTAATAATAAGAATAGACTATAGCAAAAGCACCGCTAAACATGATAGGCGTGTAACAAAGATATAAAAGTTTCTTGTTTTTGAGTGGAAAGACAGGCCTGCTCACTCACGTTGAACCAGCAGGCCAGTGCAGGCGGTTTATTTTGTGAGCACCTGCCCTCTGGCAAACACAACAGACTGGTGGAAAAACAGGGACAAGGTCAGGACCCAAAACGCAGAACAGCTCGACTCTATGCGCAATACACAGTGACCCAAAGAATAGTTTTCTGAACCTGAATCCAATCCACAACAAAAAAAATCTATATAAAGCAACCCAGGGAACAGTGTTTTTGCTCATCTCTGAAGAGCCCTAAAGGTCAACGTATAAAAGAACAGCCATAGCAACAGCGTTGTTCTTTGGGTTAGCTTTCAGTTTCATTGTACGTATAAAGATTGACCTAAGCAGGTACAGTCAGATCAAACAGGTTTAAAAAAGATTAAACTCTAGATACTGTTGAAACCTCAGTAAATATTTTTCAGCTTGCCCTTCAGCTTGTACAAACACACAAAAGTCACGTTCACAACTAAATTGGGGACTGGAATAAAGACATAAATACACACTTTGTTTTGGATGTATGACCACAAGAAACTGCACATAAAACTAGTATGACAAAATCACCTACTCGCATTGTTTGTAACTAACATTGCACTGCAATGTTCAATATAACTGTATAATAATATTGTTTTTGCTTGATTTTACAAACTGAAGCATGAGCTTGTTTTTTTATGCGGTAACCAACAGCATGCCACAGATGCGGGTAAACTTCACCTGTCATGAATTCATAACATTCCTTAATCTAGGCCAAACCTATTTGCAGCCACGTCTCAAAGACAGCATTACTGCACCGCATGCAGCAAAATAAATACTAGAACTACACAAACAACTTCATCAAAAATGTTATAAGCTGCTTCGACAGTCCAGTTTCAGTTCAACAATCCTAAAAATACTACACAATGCACAGAGAGAAAGACATTAAGTACTCTTATGAACTAGGGTGCTTTGAAAATCCACCTGTTAACTCATAAAGGCCACTTTCAAATATTAACAATATGATTAATAAACAATACTGGGGATCAAGCAAGTTAATAACAATAACTCCGAAGAATGTAAAGGGTCAGAGTTGAAACCAGAATGAACATGAGACAAATAACAGTACACGTTAAACATAGAAGAGGAGAAGTCAAGATCATTTACATGAAAGATCAAAGTCAAAACAGAACGAAAACGCTAAACCAAAAGTCACGCCCCCCGTAAGTGACGTCATCACGGCTAGGTAGCTAACATACTAAGTGTCTCTCTTGAGAAGCATCTCTCACAAATGGCCAACAATGGCCAGAATAGTTTATTAAGAACATTTATAAATAATTAAGAATACTTATATTTATGTATATATATAAATGTTTTTGTATCTCAACTGACATTCGTCTCACATTCGTTTGTTTATACTCACCTGTCCACGATTTGTTGCATCACGGCCGCTCCCTCTTCTTCCATATTTACATGCGTTCACACACTTAATTAAGGATTAATAACTGAACTAATAACTAACAAATATGAATATTTTATTATTAGCGGATTAATCGTCAGGCCGCGGCGAATCTGCACACCGAATTGAACTCTGGTACGAGAAGCTTACTGACGACAGACGATTGTAGGAATCCGTTCATAGGCCGTTGAGATAAATTATTATAATCTGATCTATTTATGAATTACCATAAACATTTATATTTCCAGAAACACGCAGCGACTCCATGGACTGCGCGAGCGGACGCGACACTAGCTAGCGCGAGCTAGCGCGTACTCTCACGAGACTACAGATGCACTCTGGGAAATGTAGTCTTCATAGCATGTAGCCAAAAATATAAAATTTATGTTCTAACAGGCAGGCAGCCCAGAGCAAGAGGGACTACGCCTGCTTGCTTGAGCAACATGAAGATACATATTTGGCTTCAAAACACTTCGTACTGCGGTAAGGAGAGCCAACTATTTCAGTGATATTTAAAACTGAGTAAAATATACAATGTAAGGTGGCTCCTTTTTTATGTGGCACAACATCCAGAAAAAAATAAACATGTTTGATTATCGATGGATTCATTAAGGTATAATTGCATGTAACATATAGGCAGAATATGGTAGTTTTTTAAGCTGATGCACTTTCATTTTAAGAAAATTATTTTATTCTTTCCATGTGCATAGAATGCAATTCAGTTCATTATTACACTAGAGACTTAAAGTGACAGTCATATTTATTGCTTTACACCCTCAACATTTTAAAATGCTTTCTCTGTAAACACGCTGTGCAAATTGATACTGTATTTTGTTTGTTATCATACCGAATGGGCTGACCGCACGTCGTACATTAAGTTTGAGCGCTTGCAGTTTGTAGTTACCGGAAAACTACAATTCCCATAATCCTTCAGTGCGTCAGGCATGCGTCGCAGTCAATCAGCTGTTTAGGCGACTGCAGAAGGGCAGCTCATCTGTCATATCAAAACCCAGGCGAGACAAACAGAAATAGACTTATTTACAGAATCCCAAAAGGTGAACGATAAGGTAAAGTCTTATTCATGTACAAGTCGAGAAAGAAAGAACGAAAAGAAGAAATTCAAGCCATCAAATGCATGTTATGAGGGTTTAATAATGCTGTGAGTTGTGTGCGTCGGATTTAAAGCGTGGAATTAAGTTCCCTTACAAATAACATCGTAATGCATTTTTTAATGCATTATAATGTGTAGGCATGTGCTGTGCGGTCTGAAATTATATTATTTGCAGCCATTTAGGTGGTCACCGTGTGCTCTGATGTAATGCTTTCTATAATGACCTTGAATATGCAAATCTAATGCAGCAAAATGAGGATTAACCGACGGAATCTTTAAAAGAATCGCTCTCAACTTGTAACGATTATCTGTATTGATTAAATCTGGATGAAATGGCGAGTTCATATATTCAACAAAGTCGCTGAAACTGTCGCATTCCCGGCCTGTTTTTCGTGGGAATATTTTTGACTCAGATCAGCGTAGAAACCTTAAGAGGTATGTTGAAACCATTTTAAGTTTCGTACTCGATTTGAACTAAAATCGTTTATAGTTCGATCTGTTTTAGATACTGTTTGGTTAAATAATCTTTCACATATCAGACGAACAATATTATGAAACATATTTGGTTAAAGCTAAGTTAAACTTTTGTTGTTTCTGGGAATTGACATCTCTCACAAAAGTGAAATACACGCAGGTTGTCAGACATGGAGTGGGAAAAATACAGAGCTGTTGGGATTTATGTTGCGTAGACGTTTTGTAGTGCAGCAGTACTGGGTGTAACCCAAGATCCTGCAGCAAATATAACCTCGTTGCTGAGCTGTGCCATGGACTTCTGTACGCCATCCAAGTCAAAACATCTCGACATACACGTTTCGGTCTTTTGCTTAAAACCGTTCGTGTACTCTTTCTGTTTTAAAGAATGTCAATATAAAAGCATTAAATCAGAAAGTTACCTAAAATATGAAAACTGTTTTATAAAGTTCTGTCTTTTCACCTCATGAATGTGGGTCATTAAAACAGCGTGAAAATGACACTGTACTTTAAAACTCGGTGAGTGGTTTTCATTTTAACCTTGCTGAAGGACGCAGCTGTATTTATTGACGTATGTAAATGTGGGGGCGGGGCTTGTGAAAAAAACAGGAACAAGAATCAGTTTCTCATTTCTGTCTGGAGTTCCGGTGAGAGAAAAACGAGACGTGGCGAAAATTGGTGAATATCGGTGACCTACGAGCTTTTTCCGTTTATTCGTATTCGGACACATGAGTGTCCGAGGGGGGAGTAAAACAGGAATACAGACAGATCCCGTGCTGCTGATACATGGGTGATCCGAGGTTCATGAATAGCAATCCTATGCCGATAGGTGTTCTCAAATATTACTGATCCTCTGTTTCAGCTCAAAACATGCAGGATGATTTACTGATGGACAAAAGCAAAGCTCAGCCTCACCAACAGCAAGACCCGTCAAATACAGAACCTCCGTCCACCCCGACCCCCTCCGACCCGGCGATCCTGGACGAGCAGAACCACGGTCAGTCCGAGCGGGTCGCCATGGAGTCTCCTGTATTACCGGGTTTGGGTTTCCATCAGGAGTCCATCGGATCTTCTCTGTCACCGTCGTTCGGCAGCACTTGGTCCACCAACACCGTAGACGAGAGCTTCTTCCAAGGGATTCCCTCGGTAAACGGGACGATGCTTTTTCAAAACTTTCCCCATCACGTCAACCCGGTGTACGGAGGTAATTTTTCTCCACAGCTGAGAAGATCTCCGGTGAGTGTGAACCAGAGAAACCCCTACAGCCAGCAGACGCTGATCAATAAAGTTTCCGCGTCGTCCGCCTCCTCGTCCGCGTGGAATAATCATCAGAACGCGGTGTGGAGCTCCGCGGCGAACCCCTGGAGTGCCAGAGACCCGCGGAGAGCGCTCGGACTCGGACTGGGCGTCCCGTCACCGATCAACCCCGTCTCCCCTACCAAGAAACCCTTCCCGAGTAATGTCATTGCGCCTCCAAAATATCAGAGACCCGCGGCTCTGCAGAAACCCTGGATGATCTCAGAGCCTCCAGAACCCTTCAGAACCGACAACAGCAACAACCTGCTGCAATTTCAGGTGAGAATATGTAAAAAAAATAACACGCATATAGATCATGCCGCTTAAAGTATTACAACACCACAGTAAATGAAATATATTTTTGCGTGGGTTTATTTTTGTGCATGTATTTTGCGCTGTTTTGGTCCTTTTGCTCTTGAGAAAAGCACCAAACGTAGCCTATTAAAAATGTCATTTTAATTATCATTTACATGTATTAAAAGACATGACCGTAAAAAGAATGACAGTGTGCTATACAGAATGTGTTCGTATAGATTTGTTTAAAACCTATTTTTATATGGTCATAATTCACAGACATGTCCTTCTATTGTTCATTTTCGCTTTCGTATTTCCCCTACGTTCGAAAATACAGTTGTTATAATTTGTTAGATTGGTTAAAGTTATTTTTTTAGCCTTTTCTGTATGTGTTACTGTAAGGTGGAAGGGTTGAAATTCTCCGTTTTTGGGGGCGTTTAAAGGGAACGCCACTGGAACCTTATTGGTGGTTGTTGGACGAGGGGGCGGTGCCTGCTTTGACGTCATGAACGGAAACACTAGCGCTTTCGTTGACAGTAAATGTATTAAGGTAGATGACATGTATATATTTTATATATAAGAGGGAAGTATTCGTTTTACAGTTAAGTCTTAAAACTAATTTGTTGATTGAAAACCTCCACAATTGACAGGAATTTTGTACATTAATGTTTTGATGAGTCATGCACACTGTGTTCCAGTATGTCTTAGTTTGTCTGAAATTATTTATTGGCGTTCAATTATAAATTAATTGTAAAAAAGTTAGTCACAACCTTGAATTTGTAACACAAACACTGAGAAGCAATGCAGAGAGAATTTTTCCATTTATTTTGTAGAATGCAGAACGTTTGTCTGAGAGATTTGGAAACGTTTTCATAAAGTTGCCTTCTGTGTCTTATGAGCATGTGCAGTTCAGCTGTATGATTTTGCAATAGTTTCAACAGATGAGCTACAGAGCTACATTCCGTAAGCCCCCAAAAACATCCTGTAGGAATTTCACTTTGTCCGACGAGGTGTTGATCAAGATTTTGAAACAAGATTGGACCCTCAGAGTAAATAAAAGATGGACCTACAGGAGTTTAATAACTGTAACTGTGTTTAAAATAGCAGATATATTTACAGAAGCAAATAAGATCTTGCTGAATAAACAGGTTTAAGTGTCTATCTATACACATCTCATGTTTTATGGCAGTGCATGAATTTTCTTGGCTAATGTTTGCTAGATGTAGCGATGAGTTATATCAACTGATACAAACCCACAGACACGCATTATTAAATCTTGTATCTAGACCACACGTTTGTGCTTTTCGAAAAAGAATCGCCCCTCCCTCCATTCATGCAGTACATTCTCCATTCTGGTGCTTGTGTTGTCATCTACAGTTCAATGACTCACTCCTGCATTGAGATGCTAATTTTGTCCGAGTGATATTTGCGTTACAAAAACAGACACTTTTTACAGAAGCTTGTCTGTCAGCAGTTATGTTGCAGTTCATCTTGGCAGATACAGATATACTCTTGAATCATGAGGTATGCAAACCGACTGCCACAGATCAAGATGTGGCTTGTGTGCGTGTGTGATTGTTTAATGCTGAGAATATGTGTGGCTCGTGTCTGATAGTGACAAGCTCAGCGTTTTGATGGCTCGTGACTTTTACGAAGTGGGCAGATTTTTATCTGGAACGCGAGAGGAGAAATATCGCTTTTTGAATGCTCAGCCGGTTGTGTGACAATGGGCTCGATGTACAAACAATGAGCTTTCCTCTCCTGGCCTCTGCCCACTGCTGTATTCGTCCACACACTTCAACTCGTTCACTCTCTTTTCGTCTTTGATTCCTTTGACATATTTAATGGCGCTCATGTTGAACTGGCTAACTCGCTGGTTGCGGGTGCTGTATTTAACTATCAGAGGGCAGGAGATAAAGTGAAGTTAAGATGACCGTGAAAACTTGATCCATAGTGATGCAGCACAGCACAGAGTTTCCCAGCTAACAGGGAATGATCTCAGAACATTAATTAACGTTCTCTAAAAGTTCTCTTAAAGTTATCAAAAACATTCCTGCAGTAACATTAGTGGAACTTTTTTAACATTATATATCATGTATCAAAAATGTTATTCTTAAGTTGTTAGGGGAACGTTTTTAAAAATTACAGAATTTAAAGGTTTAAATAACGTTCTTATAACCAAACAATAATGTTAATACAATGTCTAAAAACTTGACGTTTTAAGCATTCCTCCTTCAAAATATTTTTAATGTTTTTGTTACTTAATGGAAACATTAGGGAAACATTTTTTCAACCTAAAATTGTTAGCTGGGTTAACATTCACAGCGTTTATGATCAAATAAGAGACGGTGCTGCCATGAGTCGCTGTTTCTAATCTGGGTCGTTGCTTACGGTTAAAATTGTCTTGCACTATCTGCTGCTCAAGTCACATGATTTGTATTATTCAGTGTGGGATTAGTTAGGGGTTAGGTCAACAAGTTTCCACGAACAGGTTTCCCAGATATTCTTCTTGTTTATTATTTGGTCAAACCTGCTGTAAAGTCCTGCTCAAACCTGC
>JAZGTJ010005189.1:0-28277 GCA_036877575.1 Botia almorhae | reverse complement strand
TTAGATTTATGTTGATTATTATTCTAGTTAATGTTATGATTTAAGTAATAGTTAGTTCTTGTTTCTAGTTGTTTAATTTGTATTTCTTTCTGTTCTTACTTTACGTCTGATTTGTTTAATAAAACTTTAATTTTAGTCGCTGCCTGCATTTGGGTTCTTCCTCCTCTCACAAACCCTGACAATCCCACTATATTACTGACAAACACATTTTACAGTCAGAAAATATAACATTTGTTTATTCCATGATTCTAATCTATAGCAATGCTAACATTTTTTTGGAACATCAGCCTAGACCTCATACGCTCCTGCTTGATGTCTGCCCTGAAGCATTCAGAAGCAGACAGAACAGAGCCATAATAGAGACATGTTTATAGCTCACGTAAAGATCTTGTGCTCTTTTCACTAAACAAGCCTGTGTCATGCCTACTCATTCAGATTATCAAATCACCCCATTTAAACAAGACTGTCGCCTTGTCGAACACTTCCCAGAATCTTATTATTTGCCTTGCTTTTCAAGGATAGGACTTATTTGATGCCTGTTATTGCCATTTAACCTTGATGGTAAACAGAGACTGGTTTTTGAAAGTTAATGGTTCATTTGTGCAAAAGATAATGAGAGAACTTGCACTCCAAGCCCAAGCATCTCAACAGCGAGCTCATTACCTACATAGGGTGCGTGCGTCAAACAAGGTCAAAGTAGATTTTTGCTGAACAAGCTTGATCTAATTTTTGGCATCATGTTTTCCTGATATTGAGGCTGCAAAAGATTATATGAGAGGTGTAAATTAACATTAGACTCACAAGTAAACAAATCAAATTCCATTTGAATCAGTGTCTGCAATTGATCAATTTGTTCAGACATTTTGTTCAAAGTCCTTTGCTTCGAACAGAATGTTGTTTTTGCTCTAAAATGTTGTTTATTTCAGCTAAATGACTATGAAAGTGGATTTTTTATGGGAAGAAAAAAAAAACAATAGAATAACCGTTTTAGGAACTTAAGAAGGGGAGTTTGATTATATATAAAAATGTCAGATCTATAAATGTATTTATATTTAGACTATTTCATGTGATATTTAAATCAAAATATAAATTTTCAAATAAAGATATAAATGTAGCAATTTTGAATGAAACTATCTTATTCTTAGCAATAATAATGCATGTATAATCCCTGACAAAATGGAATCGCACTATGCACGTTAACGTCATGGAATCAGTTAATTTATCACACCCAGTGAGCACATGTACTGACAAAATGTATAACTTGAATGAACCAAGTCGCTTTGAATTATAGCGTCTGCCAAATGCATAAATGTAAATGTGCTGATGTTTAATGCATGTCCGTCTAAAACAGGAACATGCTCATATGTATGCATGCATGCTCACACGTACACACAGATGCCTTCAAACACACCAATATAATCAGTGGGCAACAATGTAAAAGCATTGTGGATACATTTTGGATTTGTTTCATAAAACACTTCGTAAAGGGGCTTAAATACAAATGACATGGTTGTAACTCTGTCTAACACGTTCTAGATCACTCAAGAGAGCTGGAGAGAATCACTTCATTTCTATTCCATACACTCTCAGCAAAGCTAATCACCTCAGCGGCTAGTGCCTCCACCTTAACTCCACAGTGCACAATCAAGACTTCTAGTAGTGGACTGATAACAATTGTGAGAAAGATGGAGTAAATTAGGTCATTCCAATTACTAATTTCTCTTCCTTTCTCCTGTCATACTTTAAATCATGCCTCTTAATTGTGCGAATTAGAGTTTTCATATCTTTTTCTTACCCTTTGGTAGGTGTAGATGGTATTAATATTTAAGTGTCTCACTAATTAGTTTGTAAGAGAACGGTAAAGAGAGAATCAATAACACAACAGAAACAATAACACACACAGTAGCTAAGTGAGGGGCAGATTCTATTTCCTCTCATTCTGTAATTGGTTAAGGGCATGGTGGGATATTGAGTAGCTTTAAATGGCTTCATTTATTTGGTTGATTTCTTACACTCCTGAGCCATAAAACTCTGTGAGCAGCCCAAAAAAACACATGTGCTCTGCTTTATGATAATTGCCTCTTTATTGATAATGAAGCGTGATCATGGCAACCTCCCTCACCACCATACTTTTACTGTGGTCAATTCTGCAAACCATAAATTACACTTCTACCCTTTCGTGAGATCAGAAAATGCCCATGATGCATGTTTATCAAAGCACAATTTTGTTCTGTAATGCTTTTCAGAGAATTCTCTACTCTTGCTGCTGAAGCAGTACCAAATTTCTCAAAATAATTTCTTCCATTTATTTAAACAACACTATATTTGGATCTCGTAGAGAACAAAATATTTAGGAAACCACAACTAAATGTCACAGCATTGATAAGCAGTTGCCATAGGGCCGTTTACAAAGTGCAAGACTGAGTCACCTTTTACTGACAAGTTGCAAGCCACGTTAACGTGTTGACATGAATGTTTCTGACTCACCTGTTTAAGCGTTACATTATCTCTGGTAAATGTTCTATGAGGCTGTTATAGAATCTAACCTAAATTTGTCACAGAATTGTAGTGCTGCTATGGTTTTAATATCAGACCTAAAACACTTGAAATTAAGGGCTGCTTTTCAACATAGTGGTTTGTCCAATTTCTCATCACCTGTTTGAGAAATTGTGCACTGCAAGTGAAAACACCTGAGGTTATTAGTTTAGCGTATTCATTTGTTTTCCTTGGACACAAAAGATTTATAAGGAAGTAAAGTGTCTTGTGACAGACTTCCGGGCTAATGCTCACTCTGACAGATCCTGATACAAAATCTAGTCTACCAACTTCATTAAATATTCAATTACCTTTCAAATACACCCGGGCTGGCATGAATTATGCTTTTACGTTTTAATTAAGCAACCCATTTAGCCAATGTCCTGTTGTAAGCTCATGTAACAGATGGGGGAAAAACCTAATTTACACCCCGCAACATGATGTGTGGTAACAGAAATTGGCCTATACACTTCTTGTCTAGACACATCCTGTTCTTGTTCTCCGCTTCCTCCAAAATCCACTTTCAACATCCACAGGGCCCTTCACACACACACCAAACACACATTAAAACAATCAGATTACTCATGAAACCAGAGGTTTTATTTCATAAGTAAAACACCATATAATGACACTGGAGAGGAATGAGCTATAATCCTGTGGTAGAAAGACAACATGATTTATTTGGTTTCTCTTCAGGGCAGAAATTAAAGAGCTTCAGCGAGATGTAGTGTGGTCTCAGCAGAGAGTCGAGCTCAGCTGCAACGGTTAAGACAGAGGGGACGGAACACCAGCTCGTCAGTTTTATATGGATTACTTTGAGACAGCCAACTGTAAACACTTGATGTAAACTGCTGCTTTGACAGAAAGACAGCAACTTTTTTCTGCAGGTGGGATATTGAAAGCTTATGCTGAAAAGGCTGCTGATGGATTATGAAAGTAACTACTGGGAATGGATTTGCACTGTCATTAATTGGAAAAAAAAAATATTTAAAAGGTAGTAGCATAGGGGATAGTATGGCATAGTGGGTAAAAATCCAGACTAATAACTAAATTTAGGTTCGAATCCTGCACAGAATACAGGAGCGTCATAATCCTGCACTTTAAGACCTTAACCTCAGGATGTTTCACATTAATCGTTTAAGTGTACTGTACTGTAAATCAGTTTTGAAAGCATCTGATAAACTGTTGATCATACAGCATGCATTAAAAGTTGCACAAAAAACAAGGTCTATATCAGGGGAGTTCCTAGGGTCAAAAGGGTTAAGGGGTTAAGCCCCTAAGAAGTCCCCCCCCATAAAACAGCCCTACTTCACCCCGCTGCCTCCCACCAACTCATGGATTATTTGAAGGCAGTTACATTATTTTATAAATGATTAATGGATAACAAACCAATACATATGGTACTCTGCATTTATTGAATTTTGAACACACTGTATGAACAAAACACGGTGTTTTAAGTGCAACATTCCAAAAGATCAGGGGCTTTTGACAATACATCAGGGGCTTAAGCCCCCAAAGTCCCCCACTCGCAACGCCACTAGTCTTTATTACCGCTACATGTAGATAACTGTTTCCCTAAAAAAACACAAGCACAAAGTGTCAAGCACACAGTATGTATTCAGTTATAATCTGCCAAACACCACACACCAATTTGAGTTTATGACAGGCTAATCTGTTTCTAATTACAACATTGTTGAAGCAGTAACAGTAGAATTTAACCATACAATACATATAGCACCATTACCAGGGTTTCTAAGATTACTAATTCACTCAACAGATCAACCAGGAATTGGTCAGTGTCTAGCTTACCATGTGTGTAGGTGAGGTGTTCTTATACAGACTGTACAAAGAACGTTGAGTTTTCAAAACCATTTTTGTGTTGCAGAATGCACAGGCATGGTGGCAGATGATGGAGCCCATGGAAGAAAAAATAGGTTATACACGACAGGTTTTTGGCTTCATTCTCTGACGTGTCATTACCTGAGAGGGAAAGTAAAGAAAAATTGCACCCAACTCAACACACGCTTAAGAAGCTGATTGTTTTATGCATTCTGACCATCTCGGGCATGACCTCTAGCTTACCGCTACTGTGTATATATGGCTGCTGTTGATATACATCTTCTGGGGGTAGTGAGGTTGGGAGATGGTGGGTGGCAGAGGTCAGGAGTGCTTGCATTGTTATGCATTTTTCTCAGAGGTTTTTACCCGCAGTGTTCTGTATTTATACGCTTTCCTGGGTTTCCTCCTCCTGCTCTTCACAGTTTTGATTTGCACAAATAAATGAACTGCCAGACAAACAGTGTGCTGCCTATGAGTCAGGTTACCCCTGCTCACCCTGGGTCTGCATTCTGCTCAGTGACGTGTCTTTTTGTCCTTTACACGCACATGCACATATGCACGCACACACAGACTTTTGTTTTCATAACAGACCTCAATATTTTCTGTCCTCTATACAAAAGAATGGTTTACTGTTAATTTATTCACCCTCAGGCCACCCAAGATGTAAGTGACATTTTATCTTCAGTAAAATAAAAAATAAAGAAGGTTTTAGCTGAAAGCGTGAATTTTGGTGACTCATAGCAAGTATGTCGTGGGTACCATGTCTTTGGAAGTAAAAACAGCATACAGGCAACACAAAGTCTGTGCAAGAACCCTGTGAACATCAGTAGGTTTAAAGCAAAACAAACTAGTTTTTATTACCCAGCTGAACATTTTAGGTTATAAGAATGTTTCTCTAACACCATTTAGTAAATAAAAATGTCAATGTTCGAACATTCATAACAGTTTTTAGGTGTTTGTATTAAGAGATTGTTGTGTGTGAGTAAACCATTCTCTCATTGGTCAAAGCTCACCCGTTTATTTTCCAGGATGAATAGACAACAACTGCACAAGTCTATTGCGGCTTTCTTTGTTATGGGTGGCTTTGTTATTGGGTCAGATTTCTCTCTCATCACAAATGATCTGCTCGAGTTTGTTTTCAATTGTGCCAAGATCACCTTCATTTTGGTGTGGATCCAAGCACAATTGCCGTGTTCGTATATGCCTAAACAAACTGAGCTAAAGGAGAAAACAGGACAGGTTACAAAAATGCTGAAAACAAGCCAGGTGTAAAAACTACCTCAGTGAACATTGTTCTGAGAATGTTCCCCTGTTATAGAGACATCCACCAGAAAGATTATGACATTTGTGATGTTTTACTGTATTTCTAAACACATTCAAACATTTGGCCCTCACATGTATAACTGAACTGTATAACCTAAATGCAAATGCACAGTGTTGTCTAACAATCAGTCTGTTAATATCTGTATACAAAACCAGATTTGGGGGATTCTAATTGGTCTCAATTCTTTTGTCCATTTCACAGTACTATCTAAAAAAAATCCTCACAAACCACTTCCCAAACTCCTGTCCCACATTAGTCCAACTTCAATTTGCGCTCTCATTCATTCTGCTCCAAGCTCCAAATAAGTGTGTGAGCGCAGAAGACTACCCTCAGGGCTTTATTTCTGTACCATTCATATTCCATTTATCAGCTATATATTAAACATCAGAGCTCTGCCACACAGAGGGAGGTTCTTTACAGGCCCGTGTGCACTACTCACTTCAGTTGAGAATTTACAGAGGGACCTGTCAGTGGCAGAGGGTGGGGAATGTCAAAGAATAACGCACACTGACTAATTGGGAGAGGTCTTCCTTCCATATGGATCTCTCTGTAAAGAACAGTTGGGTGGAGCGGGCATGGCGACAAAAGTAATGTGCTGTTTGAGATATTCTGAAGAACTCAATGAGCTAGTGTGAGTAGTGTCACACATGAGGTAATTGTCTACTTGATAGCTAACAATCTAAATACACAGTTCTGTTCTGGAAAAAAGACTGGTGCGATTTACATGCTGACCAGTAGTTAGGGCTTAGATGGCATGGTCAGGTGACCTATTTTAGTTTAAGAGAAAAAGATGTCATTTTAAAGCTGCAGTTGAGAAATGGATCAGAGTTTGGATTCAGGGGTCACTAAAGTCTCTCAATTCCAAAAATATCATTTTTGTCACTTTAGCTATACTTATTGTTGACGTGTGTGGTTCACGGGTTCCTTTGCGTTTCTCCCTCTGGCTTTGTTTGGGTTTCTCTCAATTCAACCAGTACAAATCAAAACAATCAAAACGGGGCTTTGAACATTTTGTCACACTTGACAGCACCAAGATCTGCAGTTCACAGAAGTCTGTTAGATAGAATAAATGGGATATTTGACATTTGATGCACTGTGTTTGCAATGTGGTGTTTTGTTCATAAGCTTTACAATAAACTACCTTCACCACCTACAGCTTGTGCTTTTCAGAGATCCATGGTTTTAAATTCCCCTCCATTCAATTCTTATAAAATTTGGTATGTTACATTTAATCCACTTTAATCCAGCTTTAGGAACTGGTTGACTGAAAAAAAGATCATTTATTTAGGGTACAATTCTTTTGTTTCTCTTCTCATTCAGCCACCGATATCCTGGACATCAAATTAAATTCTGTTGCAGAACAGCATAGAAAAGTCTGTGCAGGTCCACGCGAGTGTTAATCTTTTCGTCATAGCACGACTTCTAGGTTAAGAGCTAACGACTATGCAATGGCATAATGAATTTCTCAAATGTAACAAAAGGGCTGCCTAAAAATTGTTAAAATGACTAAAGATGTTCTTTTCATTTTAAATTGCATCATGCCATAACCAGTCTGTTTTATAAGATTGGCGGTTGTCAGTAACATTGCCACAGTGTGTTAAATATTAATTTTAAAATAGTGCATGAAGACAAGAGCATTTTTAAATGGCAACACACCAAAATTCAGCCCTAATCAGTTACGATTATAAAACTACAATAAGCTACAATTAAAAAACGTTTAAATATTTCCCTAAGGGCTAAGATTTAGGAAAAGACTGATACAGTTTCACATGTTCTAGTTCTACTTTATGTAGCAGTATTTGTGACAAAGTACAGCATAAATGCATTTAATATCACACTTGTGAAAAAAAAGCGTCTGCTGAGATGCGTTAATATTGTGCTGTCTCCACATACCACCACCTTGTTCCCAGGGAACACACATACTGATCGAATGTACATCTTGAATGCCCTGTAAATCGCTTTGGATAAAAGCATCTACCAAAGGCATAAATGTAAATGTATATGAGTCACCAGTAATCGGTCCATGTAGGAGTGACAAAGACGGTCCTTATTAGAACTACAAAACTGCTTGCCTGTGTGAAATGAACAAGAACATTCCTAGTAATATCATGTAGAGAAGACAGAGGCTAGATGTCACGCATTGTGAACATTATGAGCAGGGATAAATAAGTGATGCGCTGACCAAGTATGGTGAACGATACGAATTTGTCCTCTGCATTTAACCCCTCCAGTTAGTGCACACACTTTGGAGTAATGTGATATAAACACAAATACTGCAAACCTTGAACACACACCCTGAGTAGTGGGCAGCACTGTGGTGTCCAAGGAGCTGGGTGTTAAAGTGCCTAGCTCAGGGACACCTCAGTTGTTTTTTGCCAGCACAGGGAATCGAAAAACTGACTTTTTAATCGGTAGGCCACAACTGACCTCAACATACAGTTCATCCACCAATGAGTTGACCATAAGTAGCAAGGGGCAAGTCACAATGGAACCTGCCTTTGTTAGTGCCAACAGGTGTGTTGATATTGGAATTTACAAGACAGACTTCACATTATTCTAAATTAAAACAATTTGGAACAAGCTGCTAGAAACAAAACCACCACTAGAGAAGACACTGGATTTCAACAAATATAGATGCGATGCAAAAATGGACAAAATGAAGTGTGAAATTTATAAATAAAGAAACATTGGTCTCATTACTTACACTTACAAGTTTCCATCATTACAAAAATGGTTGAAAATTTTATGACTTCAGAAGAATCGAGATCTCATACAGGGAAATATATGATCATGATGCAGTAGGAGGAATTCAAGACAGGTTTAAGGATCTGGCAATTAAAAACTTGAAAGCTAAACTCTAGCCTAAACCAAGTTTGAATTTTAAATATAATAGAATGAAACTAATATTTTTACTGATAAACAGAGCATAGATATAAAATATTGCATTTAAAAGCATCTGCCATCTAATTGAGACTTCGGAGCCAAGGCCCAGCACTCCTTGCTCCACACCCCTGCCTTAAATTTGCGAAAAGCATGTTATAGATTCGGCAAATCATACCACCAATGATTTCAGTCAAAGGAGATATGCAAGTAAACTACAAAGCTTGGCTTTATTGAGGAAAGCAGAAAGCTCCAATTAGCAAAGATACTCATTGACCTTAGCACAGAAAAAAAATTAGGCTCGGCTTGGAAAAAGAAACATCCACAGTCACCCACAGAGAAAAGCACACCAGTTGGTTTAACCAGATAAGAGGTTGATGCTGACCAGCTGTCCAGCAAAAGATTTGCTTGCTTAACTCAGTGCAGTATTTAAAATGCCCTGAAATATCTTCCCGATGCTTTTGTGATATTACAGAAATTATATATATAAGTAGCGATATTATAAGTAGCATTGTCATTGCATACGTGGGTGTGCCGTTTTTACATTAACTATAAATGTTTAACAACTGAATTACCTCTAACTATCAGAAATTTGAACTACAATAGCACAACATATGGGTTAGTTTCAGGTAAGTGATTGTACCTACAGATAAAGAAAGTTACATAGCTTGTTAAGTAACACTGATCCAATGGAATAAGCTTTAGCGAATATACTTTAAAACTGGTAAGGTTTGCGATCCACAAAACTCATGGAGTTAGTTCTTATTTAAAGACATTTACATTCAAAACATAATGGCCTATTAAGCACAAACTATTAATATTACCTCATATTATTTAAAAAGGCCAGAGATTTACCCACAGCTTGTTCTAACATAAGCAACCTTGAACCATGCACTTTATTGTCAGCTGTAGTGGCAGGTGACACTATTGTTTTTCTACCGTAATATTGGAATTATTTATGTCACACTGATTGTAAGGTCTGCAGCAGTGCACTAACCTTGCAGTCCACTGAGGATGGACAGCATTAGGATGTGTCTTTGCTGAAATGCTGCTCCAGCCGAATTTCTGCAATCATCTGCTGATGCAGGTTGTCTAATTGTAGTTTGAGGATCGAACTTGTAGGTGTCAGCATTCAGTTCTGATACATTTAGACCTTTAGACCTCAGGTAACATCCAATAACTTCCCCAGTGACGAGAGCTGTGGGTATTTTGAAATCCTCCAGATTTTTGTCATGATTAAGTTCTGTTTTATTTTTGTTTGTTTGTTTTTGGTTTCCTTTGTTCTCCCTTTTTAATGTAGTCATTATCTTGTTAATTAGTTGTTCATTAGCTCCTCCTCTGTTGCGCTAGTTACTGATTGTTTTCCCCTGTTATAATTTTAGTTACCATGCATATACATACTCCTTGTTTTTACTCCCAGATTATCTTCCTTTTCTTGAATCTCTTCTACAAATGCCATAACAATTGTACATGACTAAGATATTTAGCTGTACTTATGTGGTGAAACTGGGGCTGTATTTGTACAAAGTATGCATTTTACTTACGCATACATATATATGTATGCGGCAACAAGTGACGCATGACGCATCTTGTTTTATTTACAATTAAATGTTATAATATCCATAATACAAATCTCTGGTTTGTGTTACTCTTGCAGATAGTCTTTGCATTTAAGCTCTGCTGTCAATGGAAGGGCAATATGATTTGCCATTCATTTATATTAATTGGTATCTTAATTTTGCAGGAATTAAATGAGACATAAATGATAAATTATTATTTCTTGTAAAACACATTTTGCACGTTGAAGCCGGCCAGATTAACACATCAGTATATAAATCTTAGAGAGGTGAGGTGAAATACATTCATTAATAATCCTGAATAAAGATGAGGAGGTTTGGTGATATTAGGGTGTTTCAGCTGTAAGTTTCAAATCTTTTAAACTCATAAAGTTGTGTTTGAAAACAAATGACTTAAATCAAATTGCCACAAGCTGTAATTATGCTGCATACTGAGCAGCATCAACATATTTAATCAGAGATTTACTGTTAACTTTGCCATAGACATAATTAATTTTTAAGAATATTATATAACATTAATTCATAAACAGTAATAATGAAAATTAATTGTCCTAGCTCGTTTTGCACCATTTCACACTGAATATTAAACTACTGTAGCTTTAGTATGTAAATGGGTATAGCACATGTTTTGAAACATTTGTGGCCATTTGTGGTTAGTGACAGTTTAAAAAGATCCCTGCCAAAAAATATTTTCTCAAAACAACGTTACATTGCACACCAGGTGCTGTGTTGTTCTCAGAATGTAATATCTGTGGCTAAGAGGAAACATTTGGCCTGGCTGAAGGCATGTGGTGAGACTTTAACAATCACACAAAATGACCTCTCCTTCTAATGCTGATTTCAGTTTGGAGGGCAGCACAGTTTGAGGCCAGCACACTAATGGAATCAGATCCAAAGAAAGAGAAAGTATTTTACCCACCCACATGACTCTGAACAACACAAGGTTAAACACAAAAGCTGAAACTCTAAAGTTCTCTGAACTGACAGCCGTGATCTATGACACAGGCAGAATTTTACAGGATGACAGCAGGGCCGGTTGATCATTATAGAGTTTGACTATTATAGAGACTTAGTTATCTAAGCAACTTGTAACATTTTTATTTGGTAGAAAAAAATATTGCTTTTACACTGCTTATTATTCTTTGCATATGCAAACAAAACTACACTTTTGTGTAAATCCATACGGCATGCTGTATAAGGATTTATATTTATGCTTAGCCTCAGACACATTTGGATTATAATAAAGCACAGTTAGACTTTAATAATTAGTAGCCAGACCCGTATGTATGAAAGTATACAGTGTGTGTTCTTGGTGTATGGGGTTTCTGGGTTACACAGACAAGCGAGACTTGTAATGATATCAGCATGCTAATAGAAAACACTAAACCACAACAGAATGACCGAAGCAGAGGTGCGAAAGCACTATAATTCTCAACAGCTAGTGGGGGGCCCTTTATTTTTATAGGCACGCCACCAGCAATCAAACGTCTTGCTGCCGCTAAGCTAAACCATCATTGGCTTCCCTTATACCGTAAACCACAGTAAAGTTCTCAAAAGCACTGTAAAATGTTCCTGTTTTGTTTTAGTCTACACCAAGAAACAATGTCTCGCCCTTAGGCTTTTACACAGAGCACATAAACAGACTATATGGCTTTAAATTACAAGTACAAATATTAAAACAACATAAAGCTTATCATGATAGATGGTAACCTCTAGTTCACACCAACCAAATAGAGTATGTATTGTATGGGGCCTTTATACAAATGATCCATTTGTTTTTCTGCGCTGTTTGTTGCTCTTAAATGATCTTCAAACTAAACATCTTGAAGTACACTTTAAAGATCCTTACAGTATATCCCCTGTAGTCATAGCAGCTGCTAGATTGTATTGCTTTCATTCTCCTGCCCCTCTTAACACAAATACACCACCAGTTTTCATCCAGTGAGGTAAATTGATATAACATTTTCCTTAGAGCTTTTGTTGTTTTTTTCTCCATGCAATTAATAGAAACTATTATTTTAAGCAGTAAAATGTCATTTTAAGTATTAAATAACCATCTTTTTATAAATTGCTTCTTAATCATTAGCAGTAATTATGCAAAAAAAACTATCACTAATTTTTTCCTTTTGTCCTGTGAGTGACCATGTATATGCGTGAAGTTAATGTTGATAGCATTGGCAAGACGGCAGGTTATTTGTCATAAATTCACAACCAATATAAACTTAAGACTTAAGCTAAAACATCAGCCAGCTCCCAACTAGGATAAAAATAGCCAATAAACTCTAATTATCTATACCTTCAAACCATATACATAGTCAAACAAAATATGTATTTTTACATTAACCTTAAGGGGCCCAGCCCCTTTCACACCATGCCGAGAAAAATAGATATTATAAAAGCATTTATAATGCTTTTATAATAATGCTGTCTTTGGCTGCACTATGTTTATATAACAAAAATCTAATAAGATTGCAATCATAGCATAGTGCACAAACATAGACATTTTTGGGTTTGAGTAGAAAACATCCAGTGACTTCAGTGGCCTGGTCAGTAAATAACTGCAGAGTGGTTTGTTATACATTTTATAGATATACATTTTATACACAGATTATTTAGAGAATGTTTTTGTATACATTTCGGTACACGGTTCTTTGGAGCAAATAAATATGACTTAAACTATGAATCATATTTTGTGAATCTATTGTGCTTTCATAAGCACAGAAGCATGTGTGATTTATTTGAGTGGCTTCCTTCTGTTTTGAGTTAGGATAAATCATTGGAAATGCAGCTGGTCTTGCAGCTTCAGCAGGTCTATCTGGATTGATAAGAGTGGCCTTCAAACCCTTGATGAAAGCCATCCCATCATCTCTCAAATAACCAACTATTCTGCTGATTCCTGTGAAGTGGCCACAGGGCACACTGGAAGTCCATCAGGGCACCTCTCACTTCCTTCAGAGAGAAAAGATTGGACTGTTATCATTTTTGCCTTGGCTTATATAGTTTCTTTTTTTAGTTAGATATAATATGTTTATCTTTCTAAGCTTAAATTGCATACTAATTGGCCTAATTAAAATCAATGAGTTAAAACAATTATCTACAGATAATTTGAGCTGGCAGTCAATTTGTCAGATTAATACCACCTGCAGAATGTTAAGCACAGATGTCTTAATTTACCTTCCCCTCTCCCTGTGATTACATTTTATCACTGATGGAGAAATCTCCTGCTATACTTGAGTCACTGGAGTGTTTGACCAACTGGCAAAAATCCATCTGGAAAGGATGAAAGTCGATACTTCAAAACCTGCACCTATAAACAAAAACAAGTTGTAAGTGTAATACTGTAATTCCTCAACAACTTCCTCCTCCCGTCTCCCATAAGTCCTCTAACAACAGACCAGCAGACGTCTTGTGACAGACACTGCTCAAAAAAACACTCTCACAAACGGCCATCTGTAAAATTTTTGCTATAAAATTTTATAAGCATAAATCATAGTGTCTCACTCAGTGTTTTTATGTATATTAAATCATCTTTGTCTAAATTGATCACTATATTAAGCATTTTTATTTGAACTACTAAAGTTACAGTTCAAGGGCTTTATCCCAACTAGATTTACTCTAATTGTATGGCGTTATAAATGCTTCATTTTTGTCAAAGGTGGGATTTATCACATTTTAAGGTGACATTACAAATATGCGAGATTAAAATAATTTGTGAAGTTCAGTGACAACTTGGCAATTACACCTTAGTGTCAACAGCAAATGTTTTAAATGAAACCAGGTTTTGAAATGAACAGTCAAATATATCTGAAAATATCTTTCTGTAATTACTTCCAGACTTTCAGCATGGAATACTGTACATTCCCTGTTATATTACATAATTTCTGTTTAAATTCAAAATTAGCATAAGATTGTGCACATTCATAAAATTTCCCCTGCAGCCCAGCAAATTATGAATATAGGAATTATGGGATGACCCAGGTCATAGCGATAAAATAAAAATGATTTTTGTGAAAAAAAAAAAATTTGTGTGGTAAAGGCAAGTCGTTTTCTTCTATAAAACATATGCTTATTATAAAAGCTTGTGAGACATTATCATGTATAAGTTTGCTTTAAATAAATTTCAGTGTCTTGACATATGCATAGAAAATAGCATACACATTATTAAAGTCTGTTTTCCAAGTGTGTGGTATTTACACACGAGACCCCTGGTGATAAAGTACATGTGCAGGACAAGACTAGGGCAAGGCTGCCCTGCATAAGGGTGTATATGTAGTACTTCTAAAAAGAAGTTTATAAAGATGAATAAAGAAAAATGAAAAAGAGAGCGATGCAGTGATGGCTTCTTCAATGGCGTATTTACTCTGAATGAATTTTAAGAGCCTATGCATATAACAAAAACTCAGCACATTACAGTACAGAGTGACTTCAAACACTATTCATCAGAATAGAGGAAATAAGAAAATACGATAAACAAGCTATTTAAACAAACTCTCTCTATACGGTTCACATGTTGTAGTTTCAACTGACACAGTGACACTGAAAACACGTTTTTTTAAGAAACAAGATAATCAACATGTACACATAAGCACCAAATGATATCTAACATCTTAAGTATTCACCCTTACCAATGAAATGAAAGAATTAGATTGATGATACAATAATACAGCTAGGATATTAACCATATGTTAATTTCTACACACTGTTTAATCCCTAGTATCTGATGTCCTTAATTCAATAGATATATACAAGATTAATTTGGATAACCGTAATTCATAACACAGGCACAAAATGGTTAAATTATCTAAACGTACCCGTCTAAGATAACTCATAAATATGTAACAACATCATGAACTTTTATACACACAAATAGCATCGACATACTGACCTTTAATTACATGTAGCGGCTATCGCGCTAATCGCGAGGCACTCATACTAACCATGTGCTCAGGCCTGCTAAACTCATGACATACTATAAGTATAGTAAAACGAACTGCTTTCAACACACATAAATCATCAATATCAGTGTTTATACTTAAACGGAAGAGTGTTTTGTGCAACTTGTTTTACATTTACCTGAAAAGAAGTTTATAAAAAAGAATAAAGAAAAATGAAAAAGAGAGCGATGCAGTGATGGCTTCTTTAATGGCGTATTTACTCTGAATGAAGCACATCACGGCCGCGCCACCTACTGAAGCGTGCAATGACGTCATAACGCAGGTATGCCACGTGAAAATAATTAATTCAATAAATGCACACCTTTTTAAGAACAAATATGAAATTAAACACTTTTCAGCAATATTAGAAAAATAACAATTTTATAAAGAGGATTCAAAGAAAATGTACCACCTAAACATAACTGGTATTCAAATATTCAATATATCACATATAGACAGTTATGTGAAGTGAAAAGCATAGTCCATCTGGGGCCAGTCATGATGGTGAGCAGAGCTTGTCGTTAGGGAGATCTGAAGCAGCCTTCTCAAGCTGCCTCCCAATTACCTGATTCTATTTGCATTCAGAGCATGAAAGCGATAATGTGTAAGACTGTGATAGTCCAACAGCCTAAAGTCTCTCTTTCCTCTTGTCTTTGTAGATTGGAAGTATTAGCTCAAGAAAAAAGGAATCACACTGAACAAACAACTTGACCACTGTGGCATGCCAAAGACATAATGATTCATCATATTCAGAGACGCTTTAACCCTGAATGCGAAGATAATTTTGCCGCCTGCCCACAGTCTAGTGCATCTATAATATGCAACATTTATCACAATAAACAACATGCATCCATTGGATTCAGAATTTATGGCCAAGCTTTTTTCCACCAATCAAAGTAATTAACAAATATTGTAATGTGTGCAAAAGAAAAATCTTTCTGTTAAGCTTTTAGCCAACCCTTATCATTCATGCCCCATGCTGTTGACCTGAGAAATTGACAGTGACTTGACTTTTTTCCACCCTCTATAAATCACTCACCCTGTTACTGAGTGGACTGTGCTGGCAGGAATCGGCAAAGATTCAGCATTCATGTGGCTTAATTAATTTCGCCAGAAATGTTAACAAGGTCATTGTGCTGCTCTTCCTGAAAATGTTAATGAGGTCAGGAATCATCGAAACCTTTTGGTCTGTCCTGTCTCCGAGTTGATCCTTTAATTTTCAGTACTTAACATTTAGACACTACTCAACAAAAGATGTTTAGTACAAATGGTTACATGTAAAAAAAAACAACAAAGAGAAAGTAATAAAAGAGTCCCGAAGGTTCAAGTTACAGAAAAGTGTTAATCTTCACTGGAAAATCGGCTGTGGTAAGGTTAACTTAAGAAAACTGAAGGCACAAATATATATGCATTTCATCTGAGTCTTGATTGTAACCACATCTCTTTAAATCAGCATTCTTTGTCTGTGCTGTTTATTACTTCATAAAACAGGCTGCTGTGAAGGCCATTTTAGGGGCTTGGAGAGTTCTAATGCTTTTTGTGTTATGATATATCTTCTACAAAGCAGCAGAGGCCCACAAGGTATAAAGACAAAGAGCTTTTGAACTCCTCAAATGAAGAAAACAAAAAAAAGAGGAATGGAACGATCCCAAAGTGACCCACAAAATGTGTGCGCAGTGCTCTGGGTCAATGAAAAGTTACTAGGGCTGTTTTGCGAACTGTGTCGACTGTTAGAACTTGCTACTTTTTGTGGCACGCAGGGGAGTAGTACATATTAGCTGTGGAATTAGAAAACCTTAAAAAAGACAGAGATGGCTTCATATTTTTGGGTGTGCAGGCCAAGATCTCTGACTGGGGGTCGGGATGACAGAGCTCTAAGGAAACATCTGGCCTCTGCATGTGTGGCAGATACAGCCACCCCTTTCTGCATGGCCTACAGCCTCTGCTTACCAGCCAAAAGAGCCCGCAGAGAGTGTTAATTCCTCCCACACTGATATGGCTGTTGGTATGCCTTAAGAAGACACAGCATGAGGAGTGTGGGGGAGGAGTGTGCGCTTGAGGGATCTGTTTGACTTAGAAGGGTTTCTTGAGGACAAAATGTTACAGCTTGGAAGCATGGGGCAAGACATAGAAAACTTAATTCTACTCTGTAATATTTACATTTAAAAAGGTTGGGCTGCTTTTTTCAGTTCTTCTGACAGCACTAAAGGTCAGAGAACCTCGAGGTATGTGAAAGAATGAGATGTCAGTGTTGTATTTCTAATATGTGTTGTTGCATGCTTAATGTGTAGCTGAGGGACCAATTTTGCCTCCGCCCCATCTTGCTGTGGCAAGCAGAAAGTTTGTTCATATCCACATGATGTAAGCTCAACCAAGCAAAAGGAAAACAGCAGTGGTATCTGCACTGCTTCTTGGTCTGGTGTGAGGTCAGCTGGAAGATGGCCCTCTCGTTGCGACAGGTTCACGCATTTGAACACAACCAGGGAATATTCAGGGCTGAGAGAGAATCAGGGTGAGCATAAAGGTCTACAAAATAAGCAGGTAAGTCTAGAGAGGAGTTTATTAACTGTGTACAAAACAGTAACATGAATAGAACAACAGGATAGTTTAAAATATTTTAAAAAATAAATCTGTGTGTACTGTAGACTACAGCTGTAACAGTAGACCGTAAATATGGATTACTTATCTGTACACATCAGTAGGGGTCAAAAGAACCCCAGTTTAAATTACCTAGGTATGTTAAATGCAACTTTTTTTTAAAAGTGCTTTAGCAAATCAGGTGTACTAATCAATTTACTCTTCGCAAAACCCCGTCCCCCCTAGTTACTGTTTCTATGTCCAACAAGTGTCCGGTACCAGTTATGGCACTCCCACTGTCATTTCAGCATACAATTCAAATATATTCAGGATGTGAAAGTGACTCAAATTAAATAAAAGATTATTAAAGCTATAGCCTACCAGTCACAGGGTAAAACTGAATTATCACCCAACAATTGAGACTGTGGATAACATTAAAAAACAACACTGTTCCTGGGTAACTCTCTCTACGCTATTAAAATAATTAAAAAACAAAAGCAGTATGCATTTAGCATTCTAGCTATACAGACTAATCAACAAGCAACACCTGAACACAATCAGGGTGGGGTAACAAGAACAGAACTACAATAACCAAGAACAAGGACTACAAAATATCTTCAGAATAAAAGACATGAAAACAAGGCACAAGACAAATACTGTAATGAGATAATGTCCAGTTAGCTCCACATATTTCAGCAGGCTTAGGAAACAGGTAAAACTGTATATTCCCCAGCCTGTCTGGCTACCTGCTATCTGCATTGCAAGTCCCACCCAAGCACATTTTCACCTTTTTACCTTCAAGTCCAGCTATATTAATCTACTTAACTCTGCTGTCTGGTTTGTTTGTCCAACATAATATTGGCGCTTTCATTGGTCAGATTGAAAGGCAATCAAACTTCTGGTGAGGGATGAATTAAGTGGAGTTATGGCAGTTAGATATTTGCAGGGATATAACATTGGGTTGACTTGTGAACAAACCATTATTCTAGCTGATGAGTCATGACTCTGACTGTTGACACTGACCCCCAGGGGGTAATGAAGTCTGAGCCTTCCTAACAAGGTAGAAAACAGTCATTCTTTCAGGTTCCCTGGTCCTCTCCCCAGGTGCAGAGAGGCCTACAGCCAGCCCTTATGTCCTTACCCTGTCCTCCGTCAGCTCCTCTCCACAGTGCCTGCTTGAATCTTAAATTATACCCTTCCACCCAAGAACCACTGAAGAGCATGGTAGCATGAAGGTCAGTTTGAAGTACATGAGCTCTTGTGGGAAAACAGGCAAAAATGTAACCGAATTCCCATCATTTCCATTGTGTAAATCAAGTCTGGATGAGGCACCTTGGAAATGCTCAGAAGAATGGAATGCACCTGCATTTGAAAGGCTGCTGCCTGGCTGCTGTGTTGTCTGTATGGACACCATTGTGAGGGATCACCTCCCACAGCCCATCCAGCTGACTCCACTCTGATGCACTCCTGGCTGGAGTGTATCTCTTTATTATCTTTATTAATAAATTTAATTAAGGCTGACAACAGTTTATCTGAGGCGTGTTTATATTAGTGCCTATATGTTAATTTACTACGTCGACGGTAAGCTGATTAGTAACATGCAAACGACAGAAAGGGGCTCAGACAATGATACACAATTGGAAAGAATCCATGTGTATGCTAATTAACCAAATATCAAGATTATATACTATGTTATCAATGAATTAATTGTTAGAAAACATCTGACATTTTTAAACAGTGGCAATTTCTGATTGCTATGGCACAATTTGTGGGCCATTAAATGACCATGGCAGCAAATGGCTTTACTGCAGCCTGCACCACAGTTGGGTGGGAAAAGAGACCATTTGCATGTACTGTACATAAATATTTAAATGAATTAACTACTGTTTCTGTAGGCATTGAAAGTAAAATGTTGAAACAGGGAGAGAGAGCATATGGGATTATGGGAACACATGGGAGAAATGTTTCTGAGAAGACAGCAGTACTGTGAAAGAACAACTGAGCCACTGATCTTATTTAAATACATGAGTCATATAGTTTTAGTCCATTTCTTTCAATAAGAATATAAAACCAAATTTAGAAAGCATAACATCCAATATCCATCTGTCATGCTTGTTCTGCCAAACAGAGGACATCATAGATTCAGTTAATTTCAGGTTTCCTTCTTAAATGCCTTTAATATGCTCCATTGCAAAAATCATTTGAAAGATGAAAGTACTCTATTTCCTTTCATCAGCTTGCATAACATCTTACATTTGCACAAAATTATCCTGTGGCTACAATTCAAAAATGTCCTTCAAAGTAACTGTGGTAGTATAAAATAATCATGTGTATAAAATAATCATGTCACGTGTAAAAATGCAACATTAAAATTATGCAAAAACATTAAAACAAAATTAACTACATTAACTAACAACATTAAAAGTAATGTACAGAAACAATAATGGAATACAGCACAGCATAGACAGAGGGTAAAATGCCTCTTCAAACGAGAAGGCAAAAATCATTTTATGGAGGAATAAAATGCCACAAAATTAATTAAACATGGACAGGTCAAAACATACTGCAATATGTCCCTTGTCTCCCTGTCCTGTCCTGAGACATTTAGAGGTCTTCAAGCATTAAATTAAGGATTAAGGACATCTCCCATTGAATATCTTGAATATCTAAAAAATAGAAAAGCCAAAAGAATTAACTGTCACAGTCAGCCAATCTCTTTTGAAATGACTACATTGGTTACAGTGATTAGAAACAGATTCTGTTTTATCAGAATTGCAAAAAGTCCTTGTTTTGGATCATAACTGAATATTACACAAAAGTGAAAGAAAAATGAGCACTAGGTTCAGGGCTGTATTTTTTGTTGAAAACAAACACCCTTTCAAATATTTAGGGTAATTGGACTCCATAGTCCAGAGACATAATTTAAAGGGGAAAGAAAATATTTTCCATATGTCTTCGGTTAGGGCTATTTTCTACTCTCTCCTTTCTAGAGCCAGTGTTTGGGCTGTTATTAATGTATTAACTTTAACCCCAGAAATTCTCATATATGCTTCACTTTCTGGTCGGCTGACCAGGGAAAACCCTGAGTTATTCGACTGTTGACACAACTGGATATTTTGCAAGCATTCAAGGAGACCATGGTTCTCTTACAAAATGGGCCCTCAGGGCCAGGTGTCCATACCAGTTTTTTTTAGGATTTAAAATTTAAGCCTATTTTAGGATTCACTGGCCCAATTTCCCCCACCTAAACCTTAGAACATGCACAGTGTAACTGAGAACTATCAATTGATGCAACTCATATTGTATTATATGATGTTGCTCATTTGTCACTTTTCTGCTTTGAACTCCCCTTCCTGTTTCAGCTTGTTCTTTTGGCAGCTGTTGTCCACATTTGAAATATTTACACACTTTCACAGCCATTTAAATAATCTGGTTTGCTTCATCCATCAATGCTAGCCTTTCTCCATCTCTCACTCTGTGATTTGAGGGCACACAGTGTGGGAAAGTGTGACTGATACATCACAGTCACTTTATGAAACACACCGGGATGTTCTCCAGCATGGCGATTAGGTGCCAATGAGGAGACGGCTGTCCTTTTGGAGATTAAGGTCATGTCAGAGTGTGCCATAGGGGATCTCACGTGATCTTGATTAAATTCTGAAAAGCCAACGTGCTGCTTTCTAGAAGAAGGTGATTCTTTTCTTCTGTGACAAATATTGAAAAACCTACATAACCCTGTCTGGGTTTATTTATGACCATCTTACTATATATTATTCCACTTATTATATGGCTACTTACCCAATAAATAAATAATTGTATATGAAATATTAATTTGAATAAAAAAAATTAAATCTACTTTGGAGATTGTCTTAAAATTTCTACTAAAATAGTCTATTACAAATATAGAACACAATTAATATCCTCCACAGTGAGGGAAAAGACAGTTTTGTTTGTGTACAAAGAATATGATTTTATTATTATGACTGGCAAATATTGCTCATTAAGATGTATCTGCCATTTTTCTCATGCGAGTGCTGGGAGTATATTTATACAGCCCCTAGTCGACAGAGTATATGGTATTATTGCTTCACAGTGTTACTGTTAACAAAGAAAACCTTTCTTGACAAATAACTCATTCAAATCATCTTTAAAGTACATTACCCATGATAAATGTACTCTTGTTTTTTTAAGTCTGTGAGAACGGATAAGTTTGAGTTAGAACTGTCAGAAATAGTCACATGTGAATGTGTGGGTGACAAGAATGAGTAATGATTTCCAGCTAAATTATCCCTCATGCATATCCAAAAAATCCATGATGAGGTCACAGAGGTTGAGGGCAACTTTTTTCTGCTCTTCTTTGCAGACAAACTGGAAACCAATCAGGCTTCACACGATCTTTCAGGTCTGTTACACAAAAAGAAAGTTTAAGAAGTAGTGATTATAATTCAAGGAAAAAAACAAGATACTTAGTTTAATCAACTGAGCAAATTATTGCAGTGAAGCTAATTAAACTTCTAATGTTCATCAGGAGCACTGGGAAGATGATTATGGATAGAGGGCACCATTTAAGCATAGCAGACCTGTTCTATTATTCTGGATTTTTAATAAATGATGAAGAAAAGTGCTATTGTACCTCTAACTGTGTGCCAAGTCTGTCATTTCCTCCTCTTAATTGTATTTCTTCACACACAGATGCAAAATTAGAAATCATCTCTTGAGTTAGTTATTATATTGTTCTAAAGTTTGTTTCAAAAACAGCTGCAATAACTTGCAAAAATTACAGGTGGAAGTTAAAAGTGATGACAATCTTGCCTTATGTGTAACGAAGGCTTCGGGACGTGTGGATCCATGTGCAGCTTTTATTAATCAGAATGGTCAAACAGGCAATAGGTCATATACTGGCAAACAGAGCAATAAGGAAAAGGCTAAATCAAAACATACAGGCAGAGGTCAGGGCAGGCAGATATCAATCAAAAATGTAATCCAAAGCAAGGGGGCAAAAAGGCAGGCAGCAAACAATCAATACACGACACACAAGCCAAATGATAACCAGACAAAGAACACTAGAAACCGCTCTGAAATGTTTGACTAGGTGAGTTTGACAAGACATTGCAAAGAGTTCTACAGAGTCTGGGGTTTATATAGCTAGCTTGATTGGGCTATATAAATAGGTGTTGCAAACAGGAAGTAATCCGATTTTGACAGGTGTTGCAAATAGGAAGTAATCAGTCCTTGGCACGGGCTCATGGGAGATGTAGTTCGAAAGGGAACTAATACTCTGATGATGGCTCCCTCTGGTGGCGCGGAGGACGCGGAGCAGCAGCCTCCGGAGCAGCAGTAACATTATGGCTGGATCCAGCCATGGAATTATTTTTAGCATGCAAAAATCCAAGGCACTTGCCCATATTGCTTTCAGAAAAAAACATTGCTAACAACAGTAGTTATGTTAACTGAAAGTTTTAGAAAACCAAAAGTGTCTTTAATCTCACTGTATATTTGCATCAAATAAATACTTCAGATTTTATGCTTTCATGCATCAAGTTAATGTAGAACTTCAGGTGACAATAGTAAATATTTGTCTGAAAGAACAGCTGCACAATTGCCAAATATAAGAAGACGGCACCAGAAAATGGGCAAAACTGAAAATCAGCTTTAAAGAGATATTCTTCACAGCTGAGTAAACCTGCTGTAGACAAAAACTCTCACTGACACGCAACCGCAAGCCGGCTGCTGCGCAAACACAGAAATGCTGTAAACAAGTACTGAGCCAATGTTTGTCAGAATGAAAAGTCCATTTTTGGAGAGAAGGAGGAGACAATTTATCAAATGTTTTTTTTTATGAAAAACTAGTAAAGCAATGTGTAATCTATTAAACCCCTGATGACTATTTTGACAAATACATGCATAATTACATTCCACCTAATACATTTCACTCTGACATACATTATTCTTGGGGAAGAAATTTTCATTTATGTCATGTTCTCACACCATAAGCGTTCGCTCTTCTGTGACTTTAAACAGGAAGTCTATCTGGATCAGATGTGAGAATTGCAATTAACATTGAGAAATGGAGCCGCACCATGTAATGGGTTTGAATTATGTATGTCCTTACTGGCATTTTTAAATGAGATTTGTCCACCACTCTATTCAGGCCCTTAATCTTTTTCTCTCTCCAGTCAGTGCATTACATCAGTTCGGTGGTTTACATTTAGAAGAATGAATTTGTTTTAACTGGTATTACTAGATTTCTGAAGGGAAACATTGTGTCGGAGACTTCTAGGTAGCCATTAGCGTTATGCCACACATTGAATGATGTCTTGACCATGCAATGTTAAATATGAAGTTAATGGGGGGAGACAGAATGGGATTATGCGACTACAGCAATAAAAAGTGAAAGCATATTTTTTATGTTCTTGGTGAATTTGAAAACTTGATAAGATTTGTTGATGCCTTAGGAGATCTCAAAGAAAATGGCTCCACATATTTTCCTTATTTATTTGGGCAAAATAATGTAGTTTCAAGGGAACAGTGCTATACAAAATATTGCCAAATGATGTAACATAGTCCCATTACCGTAATGAGGATATTCTTAAATATATTGGAGGACAAAACAAAACAGCACTGAACTGTGACTATTGCATGAATGAAATAAAAATGTCTCTTAATATTCTCTTTCTTATTCCACTATGTTGCTGAGGCACCAAAAAAATAGACATTTACATAAATCATACTTGTAAAATTTGGCTGTGGTGAATAGACGTGCTTAACTCTGGCTCATGGGTTATTCAGATTGCAAAACAGTCTCTGATTCATCTTAAATTCAAAGTCAGGTCAAACTTCATACTTGTTCCTGTCTGGCAGACAAAGTTGGAATTTTATTTGTTCATTGCAATTCTTGCTGGAGAAAGTGGTCCCCTTTAGAAGTACACTTGCACTGCATCTAGCCAGACAGTGTCTTGTTCCCTATTCTCAGGGAACCTACATTACTTAGTTTGCGTGTCCAGTTTAAAGAATGTGATTATTCATGCACAACTGGTGAGCTGGTGGGATCTGTAGGATCCCTCTTTAAGCTTTTTCCAGGGCCAAAATACATACCCAGTGTTTCCTAGAATTACCCAAAATGGTTCAATCAAAATAAAGATAAAAGGTAAAATCTCTCCAACAAGAGCAGAAATGCCCACCCAGGATTCGGTAGGTGGTGTAGCATCTGGTTTTAAAGAGGTTGGTTTCAGAGGTTCAGCCACATCAGAGCGCTTTATTTTGGTTCTCATGAATCCCCCTGTGGCTTTTGGACGCTTCTGTCCACCCTGGAAAAATGGGCTTCTTTTAAACTGTCACCCCCTCGATTCCCTTTTTTGCTTCATCTATTGTTGCACTTTTGTGCCCGTTCTCAAATATCTTATGTCAGTGGGCTCATATATAACAATTAACTATCACCAGCCTTCAGAAAAGCTATTATTGTGAAGTATTCTCAGAGTGGAGGAGCAGAAGAAACTATAAAGGACACATACAGTCACCTGAATGTCTTACTCAAGAATTGAAAGGCTCAGCCAACTTGATATTACATTATAGCTG
The DNA here is from genome assembly GCA_036877575.1 of Botia almorhae. NCBI lineage: Eukaryota > Metazoa > Chordata > Actinopteri > Cypriniformes > Botiidae > Botia > Botia almorhae. Next base: position 3,036 of record JAZGTJ010005189.1, on the reverse strand, counting down.
TATGGCAGGTGAAGATACACTTGGTCCTGTGGTGTACAGAAGGAAGAGTTGCCACATTGTGCAGCTGTCTATCAATGAGCTTTGATACAAAGAAAGGATTCATAGAGGTATGGCCTAGACACTGGAGATTTAAAATGCATGTTTTGACCTGTCAGCCATGGCAAACTAACATTTATAGTTTTAACATCAACTCATTTTGACAGCTGAGAGCACCAGACTCAACAAACAATTCTCAGACAACAAATCCATTCTTTTCATGAGCCTTCCATTGCAGACCAAAGTGAAACTGCTTTCCAGCAAATGCACACTCCATTATGGTTGCAGTATGGACAGCACTAGTGAGAATGTTATTCTCACATACAGCATGGCTAAAACGTTTCAGATAACTATAGTATCCAGGTAGGTTCATTTAATCCCAGATTTGGTGTATTATGGTGGGATCATACACATACTCACATGAGTATTACAGCTAATGGAAAACAATGTCTCTGGAATGGAAATGGAAAATAATGGAAAGTCCGTATATAGAATCTGAAGTGCCTGAGATTTCTACACAATACTACATATGTTATTATGTTTGTCTTCTGATGTCATTGAAAGGTCAACCAATCTTTGCAATTTTACTGCTGTCACTTGCTTCCATAAATAGATTCACCAACAAATGCTGACCTTTTTCAAATGGTGAAAAAGGGACTGAGGTTAGGAAGTATATTTTGATATTACTCCCTTACACTCTTTTTTTCTGTCTGTCTTTTTTTACCCTAACAAACACTAGTTCAGCTTCACTGACACATGCTTGCTTACAAAATGTCACATCAGTTGGTTAATCTTATTGTGTGCACCACATGCATTTAATGCTTGAAGCCTGACTGGAAAGCTATTGTACAGATAGTCAGTTTAATAACAAATGGTCTTTCTCCTATCTCTGGATCAGAGTGCATTATTTCCTCTCTCCAGTAAAACACGGAGGCTGTCTTCTACATCGAGTAACACAAATACTGAACATAGGTGTCTCTTTGTACTGCATGATAGTCCCACCCGACCCCCTTCAACCAGACAGATCTCTGGGGCCATTGACAATACAACCTTTTCAGTGAACTTTCCCTAAAGATTCTGTGAGTGAAAGATGAACTTCAGTAGACACACAGTCACACACTGATGGCTAAAAGTGTGTGTGTATTTGTAGCTATTCATTGTGAAAGGAGCACAGCCACTTCTAAAAATGAGAATCAATGTGTTCCGTTATCCTCTATTTTGCACGGCTTTGCTCGTGCTCTTTTGAAAAGGTCTTGAAGTCTCTCTGGCTTATTCACACTCACCTTGCAAGCACATGCACATAATGAGCTAAAAACAGTCACTGCTTGTGTGAGAGAGCCATTTGGTAATGCACACTCTAGCAAATACATGCCAGACACAGAAACAGTTTCTTTAGACGTGCACAATCTCCAGGCTCCATGACAACAGCATTGAAGCCCAAACACAAAAGAACTTAAGTACAGACTAAAAATCCTCACGTCACCCCTGTGCTTCAGAGCTACAATAATCAAAGCAATAGTTGTAGCCTCCTACAGTAACCTTGAGACCCCAACCCATGAGTCTGATCAGGGGTCTTTCTACCTCCTGCCTAAAGCAGGCATGTGGATTTAGGCTGAGAAGCAGCTCCAGCTTTACTGAGCAGCCAAAGCCAAGCAGATGTCTTGTCTTGAAAACAAATGCCCTCGCTATAGACTCCAGAGACAATAACTTTATAGTCAATGTGCTGAAATCACTCATTGATGTATGAGGTTCTGCTTAAACCAACACACACATCAGTCTATCCGGATGCCAGATGTGTGCATGCAGGTTTGATGTGTTTTATTTGGCTCCCAATTTGACCTCATCGTTTTATCCCCTTCCTAATGTTTTTTTCCACACTGTACATGCCTATAATCAAACACAGCCACTTTTGACTGAAGGTTTCCCATCGTTTCATGGTCAATCTCTTTAACCGTCTCATCTCTTCTCACATTATGATAGAAAGAATAAAAATGTCAGTACAGAGAGAAATGAAGCATTGGCTTCAATTCCTCACTGTTTTTTGGAATTTTTCTGCGCCTGCTGTACCAGGGGGCATCTGGACATGTTTGCATCTATCTACTGATTTCTGACAGAAAGCAGAACAGACCCTCTGTTTTGAATTTTTGGGAAGATTCCACCCCTCAATTGAGTCAAAGCAGGGGAAGTAATCATTTATTGTAAAAGGATCTTTCCAACACAACGTCTGTCTCTTTTTTTCTTTATGAGGATCAAGAGAAAACAACCCCCATCTTGGCTTGTGCCTGTGAGAAACCAGAGAGACAATTTTAATGTGCAATGCTATTTAGTTTGCTCTCCTAATGAAGACTCATTTATTTCAATAAGGCACAATTGGCTCAGGCTGATAGCTTTGATAGTTTACATTTAGACGGGAATGCTGTGGGAATCCTGATTGGAGCATGACCTTCTACAGATTCATTTTCCAGGGAGATATAATTTGGAGAGGGAGGAGGAGACTGTGAGATCTCCCACCATTTCCTTTCATAGGTTAAGTATAATATACTTCTGTTCTGTTGATCTTGGCCTGACCATTTGTACTTGTCAAGTGGGAGTTATGGAAAATATTCTCACATTCAGACTGTTTGAAAATGAGGGTCACAAAAATACTTCCCAAAACCACATCGTGAGTGAGAAAATAAAAAAAGATGATGTCTTGGTATGTGTGTGTCAGCCTCCCTTCTCTCCCTATCAAGACTCCCTGAAGGTTACTTTGAAGTCTTCATTCATCATCAGACTCTGCGTTTCATCTCCTACCCCATTTAAAACCATTTTATTGGTAATTTAGCAATTCATTAGCATGGTGGGTACAGTTATAGTTATTGACAAATAATAGGATACTAAATTATAATGTGCCCCACATAATCTTCTAATTTGTGATCTAAACAGAAGTGTGGGCTTTTAGAACGAATTCACTGTGTAAATCAAAATTTTGACCTGTTTTGTGAGAATTCTGACGTTTGT
>JAZGTJ010005188.1:0-28280 GCA_036877575.1 Botia almorhae | reverse complement strand
TTTTTTCCCCTAACATTATTTTAATAACTGACTGAGTGATATGCACGCGCTTCTTATGATTTACTTCATTTTTAATCATGATTTATTGTTTCTGTTAATTACATTTTGCCGTGGTGGATAGGCTAAGGTGTGAAAAATAGTTTGTGTTTTAAATGTGTTTGAATATTATTATTTCAGCATTTTTAATAACTATATTCACCTAAACGTCTATTGGTGCGAAATATAATATTATAATAATAACGTAACTGCTTATAGTTTTATATGACTTTTCGAAACCTTTTCCTAAAAAATGCTAATTTTAATATTCTTTTTAAAAACTGCACTATAGCCTGATTTTTAAAAACGATGTTGCATTAATATATGTTTTTAAATTGTTACTTTGATCAACAACAAAAATTGCATTAATGTCTTTTAAATAAGTGAATTTTACTAAGGTGACTTTAACGTAATGATTTCAACAGACATCAACTTTCAAAATCATACTCTATGTTTCTCTTCAAAAATGAATACATAAATAATTACGAACAATAAACCAATTACTCGCTTTGACCTTCGTGACTAAGTGCGACACCTGCTGGTCACAACATTTTCCTTCGCACGTCTATCTCACGCGTGTGTGGATCCAATCTTTAAGATTGTGTTGATTCCAGTTACTTTATCTATATACATTCTGTTAGGCAATTGTTTTTCTATAGACATACACGGATTCTACTGGTGAGCTGGCGCATTGGTAGATGGTCTTGGCTTGACTGTGGCTCTTTCATCTCGACTCCAGTGCACAAACATATAGCTTAATGCGACCAGTGTTCTCGCTTTTATTCCACTCACCATAGCAACCAAGATGAAGGGTTCAGAAATGCTTCGCCTGTGAATGAAACAACCGGTCTTAGCGGGGCTGCGAGAGAGATGGCATCTTCGACCGGCAGGGCAAAGGAAGTTAACCCAACGGAAATAGTGAAGAGAAAGATATGTGTGCATATTTAAAGACTATTTATGACTGATCAAAGGTGATTTGCATTTTAAAATATAATTTAATCTAAACTACTGTTTGTCATTGTCTAAACTTTGGCAACCCTATTCTTTTACTATTTATTATGCTTGTATTGTTATGGTGTTTGGTCATGTTGATATGCACATTTACATTGCTATTAGTTACGACCAGTTAGATTAGTTTACGTTGTGTCATCACCGAGTTTAAGCTTTATTAAACTTTGGCACAAACGTAAAAGATCGTTTCATGTAAACTAAACGACCGGATATTCCACGCGACATCTCTAGACAATTCCACCGAGACTCTCCTGTTTGAATTTGATTGATTGCACATTCTTCACTGGACATTCACCACAAAACAGCAGCTTAACCGTCTGGTCTATTAAAGCTGAACAGGGTTATTGATTTCAAACACATATAAATAAATATTTACATTAAATATATATATATATACATATATATAGTATACATATATACAGTATATATATAAAGATTGGCTTACCGTAAGATTCCATGATAACTGAAAAATGTCTTCTTTTAAAGACTGCATTGTTCGTCCATCAGTGACCGACTCTGTCCATCCGATTTGGTCCTTCCTAAGATTTTCTTCTCTCTGACTCAACACTCCTCTGCACCGCTATTATTTTCACTAAAATATATGAAAATTTATGCAAATGAAAATCAGCACTAACTGTTCGCCTCTTGTTATACTTGGGGATTTTTCCCTCTCTTCTTGCATAGAAAACAAATGATCTCCCCAGCAGAGAACACGGGGATCTTGTTACATAAACAAATAAATTATAAACAGCCCGCTTTTCAGATACAAAACATTAAACTTCAAACGTTGGAGGGTTGAACGTCTGAAATTGCTTTGACTCCTCGGAGTGAATTAATTCTTTCCAACATACAGGATATCACGTTTCTTATGACAACACGAGACGCACTTGAAAGCAAGCATTATGAAATGCATAGCAGTACTTTAGACCAAAATCCACTGTAAATTAATGAATAGACAGCCCCGTGGCCATTCAATGTAAACAAATCCACGAGGTTCGCTCGGTTTTTGAGACTAAGCCAAATGAAATCCTTTGGGGGAGTGCGTACTTCTCTTGGGTTTTCTACAAAACCTGATTCAATGTTATTTTACCCATTACACTTTTACTGAATGCAATCTAAGATAGACTTTCTTGTGACAATACCTTTGTAGTGATTATTCGCGTAAATTTGTGTTTCGTGTTTTTGTTTATGCACGTAATAATAGAAAAATTATTTGCTCTTATTGTGACGCGCTTTTGCTGCAGAACCGTGCTGAGGAGCGTACCTCAGTCTATCCGAGTTTTCTCCCTTTAATTTATACCTCCGGGTGAATCCATTTGCTGAAGGGGTCTAGTGATGCTGTCTAAACAATCCAGCGCTAAATCTGAAAAGGAACGTGATATTCGACCTATGGTTAGTTTATATTGGTAGTTAAATTAGCAGACCTTTCTTGCAAATTCCCAAAGGACTTCTCAGCATTCGTTTTGGTTGCCACTTTCTCCCCATGCCCTGTTTGTGTTAGGTTGCCTTACACTCTCTGTTTCCGCTTCGAAGCATCTTCTGGTCGTCTCCTTAACTCTTGAAAGGCCGAGGTTTCCCATGTATCATCGGAAAACTTATGAGTATCCAATGTAAAGCAATGTAATTGGTTGCCTAATAAAATTTAATTATAAAATTTAAAGAATAAAAATTTTATAATTTATTATTTATTTGTTAACCTTCGTTTTCAAATTCAAGCTGCCTCCACCATTTTCCAGATCAGATTTGGTAACAGAACCGAGCATGGGTTCGTGTTATTTTTATGACAAAGAAAAATAGCCGCACAGTCACACGGACTTGTCAATAATTCGCCAAAATAATTCACCAAAACTATGGAAATTTGTGCTTATTTCAGGATTTATTAATATATTAAGACATTCTTTACAGTTTATCTTCATTTATGTATTTAAATTCAAAGGCAACCAATTGGAATAGCCGGAAGGGAGGTCTAAGTGCCTGAAGCAGCTGTCAATCTTGCCACTGCTATCCAATCAACGAGAGCCATAGACCCGACTTCCTTACATTTGGGGAAAAGACTTGTAAGACTTACGCAGATCAGGGTAAACACTCGTGTGTCCCAGAGCACAGAGTGAGGGACGGAGCTAAGCGTCAGAGCTAGCGAGCGAGAGAGAGAGAGAGAGAGAGAGAGAGAGAAAGAGAGAGAGAGAGAGAGAGAACAAGCGAATGAGAAAGAAGGCATGCAACACTGTTTTGCACTGTAATACTGGATTGTGCTTCAACTGGAGCGGTTTTAAACGCATCAAACCAGAACAAAGAGACAGACTTTACAGCACCATTAAAGAATTCCCCAAAAATAAAGAAATACAGGAACGACGCAAGTGAAATCGCTGCGGCTAAATATGTTTTAGTCGGTAACGGAACATGCTATTGGACTTGTTTCAATGTTTTCAATGACAAATTACAACTTGTTCAAGCGTCAGAACTTTCTCGCGGGACAACGTTTTTATTTTCAACGTCTTTCATTTTCTGCTCTTTTTTAGATATTTTGAAACGGACATATAAGCGGAACTGTTGGACTTCCGAAAGCTTTTTCAGCGCTGACAATAAACTGGGATTTATCGTTTTTTATTCGCTCATATGTTTGAAACCTATGAATTCACAAATTATTCCAGAGACGGATTTTTCCTCTTGTCTCCACTTTCTGTCGCCTGCCTTTTTGTTGGTGGTGTTTGACAAAACACAACTAAGACGTTTAAAGTTTGAATAATTCATGAGATATGCATTGCCTGCATTAAAAAGTTTGCAAAAGGGAGGGGGTGATCGGTAAATATTGATAAGGTTAACGAAATGGCCACAGCGGCTTCCAACCCCTATAGTATTTTATCGTCCGGTTCGATCGTGCACTCGGACTCCAGAGGTGGGATGCAGCAGGGCAGTGCTGCGGTAACCTCAGTGTCCGGTGGGTACAGAGGAGACTCGGCGATTAAAATGGTGCAAAGTGATTTCATGCAGGGCGCAATGGCAGCGAGCAACGGTGGACATATGCTGAGCCACGCTCACCAGTGGGTAACGTCCTTGCCTCACGCTGCGGCGGCGGCAGCAGCTGCCGCAGTGGCCGCAGCTGAAGCTGGATCGCCTTGGTCGTCTAGTCCTGTTGGAATGACAGGCAGCCCACAGCAGCATCAGGACGTGAAAAACAATTCAGGCAGAGACGATTTGCACTCAGGGACTGCGCTGCATCACAGGTCCTCTCACTTAGGTCCCCACCAGACTCACGCGGGTGCCTGGGGTAGCACAACCGCTGCTCATATCACCTCTATAACTGGAAGCCAGCAGCAGCAGCAGTCCCTCATTTATTCGCAGCCTGGAGGCTTCACTGTGAACGGCATGCTCAGTCCACCGGGCAGCCAGAGCCTTATACATCCGGGTCTGGTGCGTGGCGACACCCCGGAGCTTGATCACAGCAGCCACCACCACCAAAATCACCACCAGCATCAGCATCAGCATCACCAGCAATCACACCATGGAGTGAATAACCACGACCCGCACTCCGACGAGGACACGCCGACTTCGGACGACTTAGAGCACTTCGCTAAGCAGTTCAAACAACGCCGGATCAAACTGGGCTTTACGCAAGCTGACGTGGGATTGGCGTTAGGCACTCTATACGGGAACGTTTTTTCACAAACCACAATTTGTCGTTTCGAAGCTCTCCAACTCAGTTTTAAGAACATGTGCAAGTTAAAGCCGTTGCTTAATAAATGGCTGGAGGAGGCAGACTCTTCCACGGGCAGCCCCACTAGTATTGACAAGATAGCGGCTCAAGGAAGAAAGCGCAAGAAGCGCACCTCTATCGAAGTGAGCGTCAAAGGTGCTTTGGAGAGTCACTTTTTGAAATGTCCCAAGCCTTCAGCCCAAGAAATAACCAGCCTAGCGGACAACTTGCAGCTGGAAAAGGAAGTGGTGAGAGTTTGGTTTTGCAATCGGAGACAGAAAGAGAAAAGGATGACGCCCCCGGGAATGCCACAGACACCCGAGGATGTGTATTCTCAGGTCGGCAATGTGAGTGCAGATACACCGTCCCCCTCCATGGACTGCAAACGAATGTTCAGTGAGACATAGAACAGCATACAAGACTAAAATAGTTTATATATGACTATATGATAAAGCAGACTATCATCAAGATAGAAAATAATTTTGATACTGTGATTGTAAGGGAATATGATTAAGACATATATTTGTGTTCAACAAGAAACAAAATATCCACTCTTCCTTCCCAACCCTAAATCGCCCGCTAATCTTCTTCCAGGCCCGTAAATGTCTTAATCTAAAAGGTTGTGTCTGCTTTTTCTTTCAGGAACATTTTTTAGTAGATTACTTAAAAGATGCAAGTTTAACTGGGCCGAGCGAACCGGGCGACCAGAGGGTGACAACTACAAGTTCGTTCCATCAGGTAATTTTGGCGCATTAACTTCAACTGGAAAATAAATCAATTTTAAAATGAACAACAGAATTGTTGCCCCTGTTGCCCTAATGTCTCGTTTGAGAGAGGCAAAAGAAACGCTTTTGTGTTGTTATGGGACATTATGCTGTTATGGGACATTAAACCTCAAACAAAGGGATGAAATTCAACTGAAACAGGACGAGGAACAGTGGCATCCACGAAGCTTCCAGCATGGCAAAGGTGTGATATTATCCAAAAATATGGAATGGATTTTGTTCTGGCCTTCCAACTCTTACAAAAGCAACAAAAGGCTACTCTCAGTTTTTGATCTCCAAGATCGCGTTTTTAATTTAATTTTTTAATGTTATGAACCGAAACGTGGATTTTTGAGGAAAAACAAATCAAAGATGACATTGGAAAAGACTTTATATTCCACAGCTGCACATCTCTGAAAATCTTCTGTGCAGACATCCGTTGCCAAGTGGGCCAGTTGGTGCTATGGATGTTTTCACGTGCTGCCATTTGCAAGCAGTATTCTTTGGTAGGTTTTAATAAACAAGACTATGTGAAGCCGGCAATATAGATTCATTAGATCAGATGCTGATCGGAATTATTTACTTAATATTTTTTTATTAAAATGGGTTGTTTTAATATTTTATTCGGGATAAATATGAACTATTCCAAACAGTTATTTATTTCCCCCAGACTTATGTAAAATATTTTCCCCTTTTTCGTTGTTGACCTTTTTGTTTTGTTTGGTTTTGTATTCTCATTTTTTGTATTCTCAAACAGCACAAGCCCACACGAGCTGACTTTGGCAGTAATAAGGGCATATTTTAATGTAATGATTTGATTGTAATTTAATTTGAATAGTGATTGCGTAAGAAATGATCGAGAACAATAAATTTGTTAGAATGAAGTAAGATTGTGTCTTGTGCCTAAACCATAGCTGCCTTTAAATATTAGTACATTTTGAGACCAATATTAAGGCAAATACATTTTTTTAAAAGCCCTAATGTAATAGCGCGCAAAATAGTAGTCACACTCGAAAACAAACACATTTGAAAAATTTCGATAATATAGATGTATTTAAATGAAATGAAATACAAATACAAAATATTTCATACAAAACATTTTCCTTTATAAAGAGAGAGAGGAGCGAGAGAGATCTGTGTTTTGTAGTAAACGTTTAGGCCTCGTTTGAATGCTTAAGGCTGAAACTTCTAGTACCTCTGTTAGCCTGTATTATCCTCATAGACAACCATAATTAGTTGATCCAGTAGAAAAGTGTAACTGCTGTAAATTAGTTCAACGTACCACGATTTTGTTATTGAAAGCAGATGATTGTCTCACTGCGAATAGTAATAGAGACAACAACGTTCAGTGCATCTCAAGAAAGCAAGCACAGGAAAAGTTTGTTGTGATCACTGAGTGTTTACACTGTCACGCGCTTTAATCTGTCAGCAGTATTAACGCCTACTAGAAAATCAACATATAGCCTAGCACCCGGTCATCGTGTTTATTGATCATATTTGTATTCAATGTTACATTGGTCTAGTGTTTGCAGTTGCAGAATGTGTCAAACACTTACAATCATCACAAAATTATCAATCAACATAATCTTAAATTTATCGGAGCAATACAGAATCTTGTGAACCTTTAACCTCTATACCTTTATTACCTTGTGAATCTATCTATCTATCTATCTATCTATCTATCTATCTATCTATCTATCTATCTATCATCTATCTATCTGAAAGATCGTTTGATATCAATAAACAGTTGAAAATATATGACGCTGGCGGACTACATATGTAATCTAAAACACGTGTTCACGGATCTTTTCATGTCATGTAACTTTTTATCATTCGACTACAAGTTTGGGTTTAAGGCCAGTTGAATTTTATAACATTTCATTTATAATTTGCTCCGCAATTTGTTGAGTTTGCAGAGTGTGTGTTGCGCGTTGTGACGCTTTATAGCTGTACTGCTAGCTTTATACCTTGTGTGGCTATAGCGTAAATATGTTTTTGTTGGCTTGTTAAAATGAAACAAAAAAGATCATGAAATATATTCCTTCCATAAATATATGCAGGAGTAAACATGGCATAAACTGGTCCTTGTTGTTTAACTTATATTAATCATATAACTATCAAGTCAAAGATTGTGGCTGGAATTATACTGAACTGGTTTAAATTTCGCGGATGAATTCCCATAAACTGGTTGCTTAGCAACAAAATTAAATCAATATTATGTAGGTATACATCTCCTCTCTTTGTCCCCATTAATAAGGGCAGCAGTCTGAAGTAAAGACGAGGGCTAAATATAGATCCAATTCATTAGTACAATTTCCAAAAAAGTATAAACAATCAAACCTTTGGAATTGCTGTGTGAAAATTTCTTGTGTAAGTAAAACGTTGTATTCTGTTTAAATTGTTTAACAGACTGAAGAGTTTGCGAAATATGGCTGAATTTAAATCTTCTAAGAGCTGTTTTCAGAAGCGTACCAGATGTATAATTTAACTTATTTTAAAATAAATGTAAAGATAAATTGTAAACGGCCGTGTGTTTATAGAGAGCATGGCCGGGAATATGGAGCTCAGCAAGCAGTCTAAGTTGCATAGTCGACTGTCACATGACTTTGTACCCACGTGCTCAGATTTATTCACTGCTGATAAAATACCAGAACTGCGATAAACATAATGTGGGATATATGTCTTAACAGATTTTTAGGGCATTTTCCCCAAAGTTTTATCTGAATGATCTGAATCTATACAATGAAAAATGCCTTGGTAGACATTTATTCGAAGTGATTTACCGTTTGTCAACACTGTATTATTATTTATTTAAATTATTTGTTTTATTACTTTTAGTAACGCTATATTAGAGTTTTCCTATACAAATAATTAAATCGTGCTTGTGAAGCCAAACACATTTACAATTGATAATATTTATTTATTGCTAAAATAAAACAGATTCGAAGGAGAATATAGTAAGAGTATAATAATTTCTGTAACACAAATGTAGTTACAGACAAAACACGTTTGATTTGGTCATTTTTACGTTTTACCCACTTGTTACCAACGCTGGGAGCACGCACAGTGCTTTAACCAAGTTTTCAAAGCACTCTGCATATTATGAAAAATGTAGCATATTGTGGCCTACCTAAACCACATCAATAAAGCTATTGCACCAACCAAGACAAACTATACAAAACGAATCAAATAATGATTATGGTAATTAAGGGGATGACGTGGCAAAAGTGTTGCTAGCTGGGTTTACATCCAGCTATTGTAAATTAAACTTTGATAGACTATATATTTTTAAATGCGTTGACTACTTTTAAATGTATAATTTGAGACGTTAAACGTGTCAGTAGATTTTAACGTTGAAAAATTCTGAACTGAATTTTGAATGTAGGCAAAGAAACTCAAATAGCAAAGCCAAGTTAATTGCATAAGTGCTACATAAACAGTTTTATAATGTGGTGTCAAGTCGCACAGATCACAAAAAACAACAGGATGTTTTATACAGAAAGAACCCGACACTGTACAACATCGAACAAAAACACAAACACGTGTATTCTTTATTCTTTACGTGTATTCAAAGCTTTTCTATATTTGTACTTTATAAAAGAGCTCCACACTACTCGTTTTTCGTCGTGTTTCTTTTTGTTTCTTAACCCCTCGTGCTCTGTACATGCATAATGTTCTTTCTCAGTGGGAAGACGTCCTCCATTGGTTAATCCATGTTCTATTGTCTTTACGTTAGTAATAAGCATTAAGTAAACACCTGTGTTGTTTGAATCCAAAATTACATAATTCCGTAATGTTGTCTGAATCCTTAATGTTTATTTTGTATGCATTTTATTTAAAAATGCAGTTTTATTTTAAAACAATTTAAATGAATCGAAACGTTTTCCTCATATGCTTAGGCTATTTTAAATTGTCGTATTTGGACTACTTATAAAGTTGTTGAAAGTATTTAATAACCTGTAACAGTCGACCACTTCAAGGCCTTGGGCAAGGGAAAGTTAGTTAACGCCAGAACTGTTTCATAGGTTTGTGCTAAGAAAGCTTTGATTAAAATAAATAAATAACAACGATAATATCTGTGCTAATTTCTAATTGTAATAATTTATTGGCCAAATAGCAATAACCTGTTTTTGTTCTTATCAATTACCAACGTCACAATTTATACATTTATTGAGTTAAAACGTATAAACGTGTAAAATGCGAAACGGTTCCTAACCACACAATCTCAGACTCTGAAACTGTATAGGCGGCACACAGCCGCGGCGTGTCAGAAGAAAAGGGCCTCAAAACTCAATGGAAGTACCAATTGAGCTGTTTAGAGGACCAGGCACTCCCAATAACTCTCTCCCTCTGGAGAAAACCGTAAACACCGTTTATGTTCAGCAGGCGCAGGTGCTACCCGTTCTGCAAACCAGAGATTACATTTCTCTCACATGCCTCCTGAAGTCATGTGAAACAATAGCCAGACACATTTATTCAAAGCAGAGGGCACACTAGGCCTCGCCCGTGTTGTCTTTATACATATAACATACAGACCAGACATATATATTTAGACATTACATATATACAACTTATATTATAACTTATTTTTATTACAATATTATAGTATTACATTATAATATTTTATTATATATCGGCAATTTTGTGTAATAAATGAATCCAGTATTGTTAAAATACACATTGTAATGCTGTTTTTCCCTCAGTTAGTAATCATTTGCATCATGATCTCTTACTGAGATTCCAGTCTGTTTAGACAGAGAGTTGTGCACACTTAGCTGCTGTCACTTGGGTGCCTGGGGGTGTCTAATGAGTTCCTGTGTTGAGTGCGACTGCCATAGAGCGCTCAAGAAAAAACGCAGTCTATAGTTTGCTTTTACGCCACAAACATTATAGAAATAATACGAAAACCAGCTTCCAAAAATCGTACTTGGCCATACGGACCAGTGGTTGTTATCAGGGCAACACGTGCCCTCTATAACTCTCTTGCGGGAGAATAGAACTTAATGAAATATGTATTTTGAGTATGAATAGGGTTTCCTTTCTCTAGAATTAGAAGCTCTAGATTCTGTGTGTGAATAGACAAGAATTTGGACAGGTGATAGAGGGCAGGAGTGTGTTTAATTTAGCAAACAAGCTATAGACAGGTCATAAACCTTTTAAGTGTCTTCTAATAGGCTGAAATTTAAAAAAAACTGATGTAGTATAGATAAACTGATGACTTCTAATCCATTGTTATTATTATTATTACTATTATTATATAACACATATGTCATTACAGTACGCGTAAGCTAACCGATAATTATACACGAGGCATTTTGTTGTAAAGCTCTGACTGGAGTCATTATAACTAGACACCTAAATCGCAGTGCTTTTAAACAAAGTATTAAATCGAGCAAATGTCCATGATGTTGAGACATTGTTTTTGTGGGTTGACTAAAAAAATGGAAATCCCCAATTCATTTCTTTGTAATGTCACTGTATCATTTAAGATTTAACGCACAAAACCGGTACAAGTAGGGAGCAGGGCCAACACATCTGTGGCCCAACAGCGCCATCTATCGATTCGTATGGTTGCGTTCTATTACACTAATTCATTGCAAAGATTACAAGAGGTTGTTGCTTTACATATATTGAATGATAACGTAATTTATACACCTCGTCTGTTCCACCTAACTAAATCATCCACCTAAATTCCATTTTACTAACAAATACAAAAAAATTAGAAAAGAAGGAAAAAGTAAATTTTCTTGTTTTTTCGCCTCATATTAATGTTCACCGCTTTTTTTAAAGGCAGCGATGCATCTTACATAACTTAAATAAGTTAGAAAATCGGTATATTGCAACAAAGGGCTAAAACAAATAACATTTGACTGTTTTACTAAATAAACAACTGGTGTCAAAATGCAAGTCATCATTTCTGTTCATAAGTGTTCAAAACACACAACATGACCATAGCCTATACTTTAAGCTCGCTGATATGGTTGAAGTGGGGAAAAAAACAAATGGATTTTATATAAAGAGAACAACTATAATTAATTAACCTCCTGCTGAAACATTTTGTATGACCATTTGATGGTTATTAGAAGAATATATTTATTATCTGATGTGACACAGGTTATATTGACGGTGTAAAAAAAATCTAAAATCTGTTTGCTCATTCACAAGTTTTGTAATCAACATTCATTCAAGAGCACAGGCCAATAAATCGCTCCAGCAGTCTCTCCAGATGTTTTAACAAGAACAAACACAGGATAGGACGCACCATTAAAATACTGAACCATCTGATTCATTTGTTCTGTCTATACAGAGAGTAATTGCTAATATTAGCAGTATTACAACTTTACAGAACTCAGGATTGTGTGACCCCCTTGCCAGATCTTGGGCTGTCTGAGCTCCAAAAATCACCTGACTCCATGACTCCAATGTGCCCCATCTGATCGCAAATGTTAAGTTGCCACGCTTTTGTTTGAGATGAATAAATTTATCTTGTGGATGGTAGTGGAGATGTTGGCAGATCAATGGCCAGGACTGAGTGTGTGGGGGAGGAGAGGACCTGGTCATCTAAGCTCTGGTGACACCTCCAGCCACATGCCTGCCACTGCATCATGGTGGTTTGCCAACACAGGTTAGATATCCTAGCAGGCCATATACTTCTGTAGCAGTTACCAAGGTGACAGCATGTCAGAGCTTTGTTTGTTGGAATAGGCTTGTAGGGAGCTGATGCATCACCTCCCTGATGAATTTGTCAATAGTGCTTAGCCCAAGAGAAGCAGTGGCCCAGCTGACATCCAACCTTCCCAAATGCACACACACATACAAGCAGCTTCCCATCCTGAGATCAACCCCCAGTTCGAACAGACGTGTTTTCCATGCATCCATTGTTGAGGCGATGCATTTGCGGAAAAGGAAGATGGAATTACAGTATCCTCAGAGGCCCTGAAAGGGAGGGCAAGGTTCTGGTGAGGGTGCTGCTGGGTTTAATGTCTCATTAACCAGGTAGGGATTTAGAGCATAGAGCATCTAAGCCGTCTTCAGCTCGGAGGGTTGCAGTGTAACCATTTATAGGTTCCATGGGGTTTAATAGATTACTAATAATTGGACCCACACATCCTAAGTTAGGTATTAGTGCCAAAAGCCAATAAATAGATTACCGTGAATAGATGCCACAGCTCTTTTGCTTAAACCAAGATCAGTAATACGGCATTGAAAAATCCTTCGTTGATAGAGAGACAAAATGTCTGAGAAAGCAAAACTTCTGTTGCGTACGTGTACAGATTTCTGAACAATATACCACCATTTAAACAAAAACGTAAAAGAAAGGTGTTTATAACTTTAAAGACTTCTGGAACTCTCTGAGAAAGAAAGATCAAAAGCTCAAAGGTGCTCCACAGCAGCCCTCATTAGCACATCTCCAGGTGTGAAAGAGTTAACACATGGTCACTCATTCACCACCCTAAACTAATCCACTCACTCTTGAGCAGACGACCACTGTACGCTCACTCACAAGGGTTTTCCTGTGATTAACCTTAGATATTCAAGTGGTCTCCCAGAAACACATCCCTTTAGAGAGACAAAAATTCTCAAATTCCCAGGTCATTAAAGACATTAATCCCAGTAATTAATTGGTGTAATACACAAAGGATATAATTATCCTTTCTTCTATACTGGCACATATTTAATTACTCGTAATTGTTCCCAAAGCCTCTTTCAAAACGGGTGTAGACTAGACAGTTATAACGCATTCTGTTCTAATCCTATATTCGTTTATTCAAAGACGCTATAGTAAAGAGCTACTTTGTAATTCACAATTTGTTCTACAAAAGAAACATCCTAAACTTAGATTGAGTTATGTGGAGAGCATTATATATGTTAATAACTGCCAGATCTATCCTTTCCCCTCACAGACCAAAGAACAAAACTACTTATTAACTTGAATTCTTGTGAAGTGTGGAGGCATCCACGAGTGTTGGGAACTAAATTTGCCCCCTGTGCAGGGCGGCCGCGCAGCTCCTTGAACACAAGATGGAGTTTAATAAGTAAACAGAGCAGTAAGGTGACAGAGACTCTGATCATGGGCCCGTTCGTCTACCCCGGCCCCCTGCAAGCCAGACGAGCTGATTAGCTTTGCCAGTTGTACCTAGTAATTGCAGTTCCATGACCCCCTCCAGGCAAATATTAGATTTTAGCGGTTTAACCTTTGGAGTCTACAGTGAATTTAAATTGCGTGTGCAGATGTTGGGTAGCCCAGCGGTAGTCGCAGAGTGGGTTTCTTCTCATCTTCAGAAAAGACGTCTCAAAACTCCGGCCCTTATTATGCCTCTCTTATTTAGACCTGCTCTTTATGTCTGATTGGTACTATTGTTTCTTGCAGAGATTTTACACTGATACCATCCTTGAAATTAACTTTGTTGTTTAAAATTGTGTAAAACAATTGCTTAAGCCTCTTTTAAGGCTGTCGATTAAAAGGTTTATTTAAAAGCACTGTGGACATTCTTCACAATTTTATAAACACAGGATATTTGGTCTCTGTGTATCGCTATTTTCTTTGCAAGTGAACAATATATTTCCCTACCAGTTCACCACCCATGTGTCTGTGCAGATGGAAATCTCTGGATGGCTTAGAAGCCTGCCTGTTCTTCCCTTAAAATGTTCTTCTGTCCTGCTCCCAAAACAAAACAGTGTGTCACCAAATAAGTAAATTTGTATTTATAGAACATTTCCAAAATAACACTCCAAGTGTCATATTCTGCAGCATCTTTTCACACCCTCCCGCCAATAATATCCCTGGTCCGTGTTATAGTAACATCAGTCCTTAAAACTACAGCTACATTGGATCAAAGAAGGGGTATAATGCTGGGAATGTGTGCAACTCTGGAGCAAGAATAAAGAAAAATGGGGAGCGGGGAGCCCCTCGCAGGGCAAATCTATTAGCAGAAAATGTTCATGAGATGAAGCAGTAGGAAGTTTTTCTTAGGTCAGTCTCAGCTACTTCAGAGGGTTGTATTACCCTCGTCCTGTCTGGGGTCTCCAACCTTTTCCTCCCCAGTGGCGGGCAGCTGCATCCCACGACCCCTCTCTCCACACTGCGTAGTAATGGCTTCCTTCCTGCAATCGCCACCGGGCCCCCACCTCAGAAATGATTACCTGGGGGAAATAAAAGACAGCCATGAGATGAGGGAGGGTGAAAGAGACACTGGTCTTTTCTTTCATGGGAAGGAGGGAAGGAACCCTTCAACTTGTCTCAGGGTGTAAACTCAATACGGCCGTGCGGGTGTGTGCATGTTGGGTGGGGTTACAAAGTGGTTCCATTTGAGAGTGAGAATGAAAGAGAGAAAGATGGAGATCAGGGAACAGGAAGCTCACCTTAGGAAGAAACACACAAACGCATCACACAGACTTGACAGTTCTGTATTCCGAACTAACGTTTCTGGCCATGTAACAAATATTGTGTCAATGAACTGAGGTGTACGACATGAGATTGACAGGTCAGACAGAAAAGCAGATCAGAAATGCACGGAGAAACAAGAGAGGGTCGGTGGTAGCCGCGTGACCGTGTATGCCCGCTAACGGGGCATTAGCAAAAGCTGGCACAGGCAAAGCACTTCACTGATCTAAATTGCCCCATTTTTCCTTATCAGCAGTGTGTGGGGAGCAATTCTCAGGTAGCCCCCCCACAGGTCCATCCCTAATATCTGCGGACGTTCGTGGCAATGGCCCAAACTGCCTCTGCGGTCGATTTGGTTCACGCACTGCCAGAAGTGCTTTGTAATTAGGCTGATATTGATGAGACCTGATTCCAGCAGGCAATCACTGGCAGTTCAGCCTCTCTCCGCTTCTCAGCAAAACGTCTCTATTTATTACAAAGCTTTAGGTATCCATTAAAGGCCAATCCATGCGCAGCTCTTTGATAATCAGACCGATGATTTCCGTGGCTGTCGGAGGGCAGATATAAAATCTGGATAAGCAATCTTCACGGATGCATTGTGTTACGACAAATCTGCAGGATTTAGCATTATAAAGGCACTGTGGAAAAGCTTAGCTGAAGGACTGTTTTCCTAATAAGTCCATTTCCTAATAAGTGGAAATAAAATTGTAATTTCCTAAGAGCAGGATCTAGCCAGAGCTGTATTTCTGTGTCTTGCTTCTTGGCACTTCATTGGTGTGTTTCTCCTGCGTAGTTATTCTTTAGGTATGGTTAACTCTGTGTGTGCACACAGATGCATGTGTGTGTAATTACATCACCTTGTTTGCATCCCTGGGTCCCTGCGTCCCGTGTGCTATGTGTGGATTACAGCTCTCCTAGATTCTGCCTATGTCTCTAAAGAAATGACATCATTTGGGCCCCATTCATATCCTTCAGCTGCCTTTTCCCATTATTGCCTCCCTACCTTTTCTTTACCCCCACAGATAAGCAGCCAATCAGTGCAGGTGTTGGTTCAGGAAGGGTAGGGACATGGGGTGGGTTCCATGCCCAGGTGAAACTCACGCAGATACTCATGCTTTTCAACTAATACACACGTGTGTGTTCAAGGGGAAAAATCTGTTGTTTTCCTTTCAATGTTTCACCACTCTCACTCCCCCAGCTGTTGTGTCTTACTGTCAAACTACAAACTACAATCTTTTTTGATGTATTGTTAGCCTGTTGTTCCTTCTTAACTTCTTAAGATGTTTATAAGTAAACCTGTACAGCAGCTGTTTTTTGTGAAAACCTGCAGCCTTATATTCATTTATACTGAAATAGCCATGTTGCATCACATTATGCAAACTCAAAACACATTTGTAGTGTTGGGAAATAAATATTGGGAAATAAACTATTGGGAAATAAATTCTATTTTAAAAATCTCTTGATAGTTGCCAGTTGCTTTGGCACAGGCCCAGAGTAAACAAAATTATTACACCAAGCCTTGCGGAAAGCATAAGTCCCCATGAATGGAATAAGATACAGTGTGCAAGCAGACTGTACCAATGATTGTGTCAGCCACAATGGACACTGTAAGCAGTGTGAAAACTTTAGGGTGAAGCACCTTTTCTCTTTTCCTTGCCCTCTCATGCCCTGCCACTGCTAAACCATAGCCCCCCAGGGTAAATCAATATTTTTTTAAAGGCACCATTACGACATTTCAGCCTGTGGAATTTGTCATTCCTTTGTTGTTCTGTAAAACCATGAAGCTCTTTTGCTTTTCAAGAAATCTTCTTGCTGGACTGCTGTCATAAAATTGCAGAAAGAAAGGTGGGCCTTGATTAATATTTTGAATAGACAGCAGAACTGTCTTTAGAGCCTACTGAAATAATGACATCATTCATTCCAAATTTTAAACAGTAGACTCTCTTTCTTTAGTGAGAGAAATGGTGACCGAGGCTGTGAGTCACGAACATTCTTTTTAATTAAAATTTTGGAAACAGCCCCTTTAAGGAGAACGAAGCATTCACGCTTTGTTAGTCCAAAACTAATATGATTTCTGTTCATTTAATTGATGAGATTAAAATGTTGAGTACATAAGACTGTCTACATACTAAAACTATTAACAGAATCCATGTTTTAAAAATAAAAACAATTCGTTTTTAATATCAGGAAATGTGGCTCACACAAACATGCCTTCAGCAGAGAGCTGAGTTAGGTGCTAGCATGTGATTTATGTGAAGCTCACTAACCCCCATGGTGAATTGGAGACCAGGGGTCGAGTCTATTTTTCTTTGCGAATGCTTGTGGCCAAACCTGAACATAAGCTCATCAGAGTATTGACTGGCACAAACCAGGAGCGTGTGCCCCTTCACTTTGATTAATGTTACCAAACTCTTACTCCAACCTTATCATGAGTGAAGATCCAGCATCCATTAGAAACAGTGTACACATACATCCTATAGAAAAAATGTTAGCCTGTGGCTCTGGCCCTCCATCTGAAGGACCTTGATTTTTTTAGAAATCATTAATAAAAGAAGTTTGTTTTGTATCAAACACAACATAATCCCCATTCTAATGTTATTCTATAATGGCATTCTTTCATTTTCTAAAATGTAAACTGAAATTTTTAATTATTTTTTATCTTCATTTATAAAAAACAACAATTAATTTAGTTACTAATGTAACTGCAGAAACATTTCAAATTCCTGCAACATGTTAACTTGGGCTGTGTTCAAAATGACTGCGCACACAGGCACCTCCAGAGACAGGCTTCAAACTGTCTATAATTGTAATGCTTTGCTTCGCAAGCACCACTAAGCTCTAGATAAAGTGCTTTCCATTTGACTGTCATGAGGTATTATTATTTCCTTCATGTTCATGTTATAAATAACACTTAAAGACACTAATTAAAGAGTATGGGCCTTTAATGTACAATTTATTTATAAAAAATGTAATTTATTTATCAATTTAAAATAAACATTTATTACAAAGCATACAAGTGCAACATGTGCGGAGCACAGGCGAGAGCGAATGAGAGAAAGAGCGAACAAACGAGAATCAACACTAGCGAAAACGAGAGAAACAAGATAACGAACCCGGGGATTTGGAAAAACACACACCTTTCTATAAAAGGTCTCACTGCTGACTTCGCATATCAGAACAAAACCCAAGCCATCTGCAGAGCTTAGAGACAGTATCGTTGCAAGGCAAAGATCTGGAGAAGGCTACAAAAACAATTCTGCTGCACTAAAGGTTCCCAAGCACAGTGGCCTCCGTAATTCTTAAATGGAAGAAGTTTGGCACAACCAGAGCTGGTCACCCGGTCAATCAGGGGATAAGGGCCTTATTACTCTGACTGAGCTCCAAAGATCCTGAGTAGAGTTTCAGAAGGACAACCATCACTGCACCACTCCACTGATCTGAGCTTTATGACAGAATGGCTAGACAAAGCCTCTTCTTTTTTAGGAGTTTGCAAAATAAGCACCTGAAGGACTCTCTGACTGGGAGGAACAAGATTCTAGTCTGATGGAACCAAGACTGAACTGCCTGGCTTCCATTTTAACCATTATTTCTGGTGGAAACCAGACAGTGCTCATCATCTGCCCAATACCTTCCCAGCACTGAAGCATGGTGGTGGCAGAATTATGCTTTGGGGGTGTTTTTCAGCAGCAGGGACTGGGAGACTGGTCAGGTTTGAGAGAAAGCTGACAGAAGTAAAGTACAGAGATATACACAGCCACAAGACACCGCAGGAGTGCCTTAGGGACAACTCTCTGAATGTCCTAAAATGGCCCAGCAAGAGCCGTCACTTGAACCCTATTGAATCTGAAAGTGTCTGTCCACCGACAGTCCTGATCCAATCTAAACGAAGTTGAGAGGATTCACAATCAATGGCAAAAAAATACTCTAATCCAGATGAGCAAATCCAGATTGTTGCATCATATCCAAAAAGACTCAAAGCTGTAATTGCTTTCAAGGGTGCTTCAACCAAGTACTAAGTAAAGGGTCTGAATACTGCCAATGTGATAAAGTGAATACTGAATACTGCAAATGTAATGCTGACATTTGTAAAATTAGTGTAGATTAATGAGAAAAAAATAAAGTAACTAAAACTCCCTCGAGGGGGACAAATAAAATAACAGAAAACCAAAACATAGAGGACAAGAAATGTTTAACAACCAGCCCAAGAGCAAACACAAGGGCATTAAATAGGGAAAGAACTATAGTGGGTAATGACAGAAGAAAGGTGAAGGGAATTAACTGAAAATTGGATTAACGAGGAAACAAGGGGGCGGGGACAGGGGCGGAGAGCACATGGCCAATGTAAACAACCAAAGGCCATGTGCTTCCATAAACGACAAAGACCCAGAGCATGGGTCCAGATCCTGACTCCAAGAAACAAGAAGAGTCAGGAACTAGACATCATGCTAAATATATATTTTATATTTTATAAATATATTTTAAATTTCAATAACTAGTAGTGTTTATTAAAAATCTGTGGCCCTGCTGTTGTTCTTGCTCATCTTTGTAGTGTGCATTTCACTCCTTGTGGCTGTATGAACTTTTCATATTGTAAATAGCTATTCAATACTTTTGAAGTGTGGGGTTTTGAAGGATTCTAATTTCTGTTTAATCATTCACAGTTGATTTTTTTATGCAGCTATTATACTTGGGCCTAGTTGCAGATAATTTAGTTAAGCAAATGTTGTTAAGTAAAGCAAATGCAAATTCAAGCACAAATTATTTTTTTTGTGGATGAATCTGTGGATAAGCCAGCTTCTGGAAGCTCTTTGGTAATTGTAATTGGCACAAACAACTAGAAATGCAAAGGCTGTCCTTGAAATAATATTTGTAATTTGGTTTTTCTTCTGAGCTACAAAGAAAGCGTCCCAGCAGAACATCTGGCCGGTTTCTCACAGAATAAAAATATCAAGAAATCTCAAAATTGTGATTTCCAGGGCTGGAATAGACATAACAATCAATAAATAATTAAATTGTTATGGAAGGCTGTATATTGAATATAGATTTTACTAGTTTAGCTGCTATTAATTTAATGAGTTCGAAATTGTTCTGTATGTGTGCAATCTGTTTAAAATTTGAGCAACAGGAACAGTGAAGTTCTTGGGTCAAATGGTATGTATTCCCTATTTTGAAAATAGACTATGAGGCGCGTTTAGCTGCTTATGAATTTAGAAACAGTATTTATCACTACTTATGTCTGGGGTCTTTTTTTCTGCCAGACTGGGAAATGTCCATAATTGATTTATTCCAATTATTGGTTCCAATTTCTCATTTTTCTTTCGTTATTCCCTAATCTCTGTCACCATTAATGAATTGAGTCCTCAGAGTAAGTGTGGTTAAAAGAAACTGACACAACTGTCCCTCTGCCAGCTGATCAGTGGGTAAGGGGTGGAAAATGGCTGCGACTGTGGGGCACAGAGCAACAACAAGATGGGGCGTCTGTGCCTGAGCTGGCACTGGCGTGTCTGCCAAGCGCTTCAGCCGACATGACGTTCCTGTGAATACACTGAAGGTGTGAAACAGCTACACAGCAAGAGCTGCCAGGAGGAAGTAATTAATATAGACTGCAAGCCTCACCTGCCTTCTGCCCCATCTCGTCTACTCACACAAGCGCTTGTGTTTGCACCTGTCAGGTGGGCTCTGAAGTTTGCAGAGCCCTTGCGCTGAAAAGAGAATTAAAATTGGGAAAAGTTTTTGACAATTGCTGTTTCCCATTTCACAGCTATTTTTTGGAACTAATATGCAAAATGGGCCATAATGATGAAATCATTATGATTAATATGATAAAGGTAAAGTTGAAGACTTTACCAAAAATGAACCAAAAATGAAGATTTTGTCACAATTGCCCTCATGTGGTCACACATTTCATCTTGGCACCTCAATGCTGTCTGTGTCACAGATTTTTAGTGAAGAGCACCTGTTCCTCATAGAAATCTGCCTTGAAATTATAGAAATTTTGAAAAATGCAAGTAATTTGTCTTTCATTTGGTTTGGGCATTCTTGGCATCGCTAATCATCATCTGCATTCATTGTATGGAAAATAACAGCTTGGATATATTATGATGATACAAATGATGTGTGTAGAACAGAAGTTTCACAGAACTATTTCTTTAACACAAGGTCCATCATGATTCCAACTGCAACCACTTTTCAATATTTTTGAAACCCTCTCTAATGAACAACAACTTTTTTGGGGGGTTAATTATTTCTATAAATCATGAGTGTCAAACTAAAGTCCTGGGGGTCCACCGTCCTGCAGAGTTTAAGTCCAGCCCTGTTTCTACAAACCTGCTTGTAATTCTGAAGTAATCCTAAAGACCTTCTTTAGCTAGTTTGATTGGACCTAGAACTGAACTCTGCAGAACAGTGTTTAGTGCAACAGTTTGACACCTGTGCTTTTAATGTACAAAATTAGCCTATGCAGGTCAGAGAGAGGTTAACGTGTATTCAGTTTTGACCTTGTGGTTCAAGAAATCCTGACAAGCATAGGTTTACATCAGGAATAAATTGCTTTAAAAGCACCTGTAACCAGAAAGGATGGGATGTCAGATTTGGTCAACCTGTACAGTGTTGTACATGTATCAGGCAGATTGTATTTATTAACAGATATGTCCTTGTCACCTAGGAGGGTCATACAAATAGTTTTGATGCGCCAGTTATCAGGGCACATAAAGTAAGTGGTCAAATGGCTTAAAATATTCAAGGAAGTTGAGGGAGTGTGAGTAGGGAAGTTTGTTATCCCAGATTGGGGCTGTGTGAAGTTTAGGCAGTAGAGGTTTCTAGAACACTGTGACGAGGCTAAACCTCCCTGAGGGACCTGGGCCATATTGCTGTTCAAAGTGTGAACAGGTGCTGCCTTCATCTGTCAGGCATCCAGTACCATTTTGTCTGCTCTTCTTTGTTTGTCTTTACCTTTATCTCACCCACTGGTTTTATGACCCAATACATGAATGTCTCTTTTCTTGGACTGCATCTGCCATCACCTCACATTTGTCTTTCATCTTTTCTGTTTTTTTCTGAGAAACAGGGTCAGGAACCCAAAGTCAAAGAAAGTGAACCATTCTGACCGGGTCATTTCACATAAATAAAAATTTGGCCCACCACCCCCCATTTCGCTACTGTGATGATTTTGTCCTTTAAGAGAGCATTTGCGATTAAATTCATAACCAATTTTAACTGTAGAAAAACAAATGGTGCTTTTTTGTGCTGTGTGATTTCATAAAGACGAACCTTTAACATTTACACAACTTTTATGTTGCACAAAAGGTGTGAAAAGGTTATATAGACTATTAGAAGGTAAGAATAAAATGGTTTTAATTCAGAGGTTCTTTCAGATCAGAGGAACCCAAATGGTGGTTCTATGACTTCCCTAAAAATACCCGTTTAAAACTCCTTTATTTGTGTTTAAGTATCTTACATAATATCTTACAGATGTATAATACATAAAAAAGTGGGAAGATGGGAAAAGAGGCTGCTACCGTGGGTCTCTAATCCCCTGAAAAGGGCCTGGATGGGGTTGAGGGGTGATGGGGGTATTTTGTTCATATGTGTGTTTGGAGACTTGTGAATGTATAAACACATTTTTGTGTATAGATGTATGTGTGCATGCACATCAGTCTCAGGGATTTTACTGTCGTGGCGAAATCCCTGTTTTAACCACCTCATTATCCCCAGTGCTAATTCCTTTTCAAAGTTTATTTTTAGCTTTTTTTCCCCTCCTCTACCAATAATTTCCAGACTCGACCTTGAGCTAAGACATCTCTGTAGCAGCAGTAACAATTTTGTGTGTTTGTGTGTGAGTTGACTAAAGTGCCTTTATCCTCAGTTTGCCCAAGCCCCTTGTGGCTGGGACCCCTGCTGCTATTTTAAATAGGTATGTCAAATCTGCTGGTGTGCACTTGGCCTCTCATGCAGCACCGATTCGCATGGAGGTGCTCCACGCTCAGAAACCCCGCAGTGCACAGAAAATAACTCTTAGTCTTGCAGAGAAGAATATTTCTCTAGATTCAGGGAAAGCAAGCAAAACACAAATATGCTCTCTGTCACATACAGAAGTCACATACACATCTGACATACAGAAGATAAATATGGACATTTATGAGGCTGACCTCTAGTCTGTACGGTTCTTTATCTAATGTATGAGGATACATTTTAAAGCACGTCTTCAACTTTACGTAGACAAAAGACTCCTTGGTGTTTAGAGTGATGGGGCAGAGGCCTCCTATTACATATTGTACAAAATTCATCTTTACATTTTTACATTAAATTACATTTTTACATATTAATTTTTTTCATCAGAGAATAATTAGTGTACCCCTGCAGTACTGCTGCAGACACCCTGTTAAAGACCCCTTGTTTTAAAGTTTTCAGAGTACATGTACACTCATTGTGTATACATTATATTGTATTTTCAGGTGCTTCCTAACCTTCTACAAAACTTCCATGCGTGCTATTTGAGAAGCAAGTCTGTACAATTTAACGATGATTTTGTTGACTGGACAACCAAAAGACTACATTCAAAGTCCACGTTGAAACCTGTTCTTCCAACCTCAGATGGAGAAAGCTCTCTCCCCTCCTGAAGGCAATTTAATTTCTCTGGATTCTTTCTGACGATGTCATCACAAATGTGTAGTGCCCCGCTCTTTTTCTCCCTCCCTCCTTTGTTTATTTCTCCTCCTCTTTTCTGAAAATCGGTTTTTGCACAGTGTTTGCTTTTTTTGAGTAGTGGTGGATTGTACGCACTCTATCAGGACCGAATTAAACAAACAGCTGTGGAGTAATTGAGGGGGAAATGAATTCTCACACAGGCGTGAGGAAGGTGCCGACGTGATCCGCATGTCAGCGCCAGGTCCCATGTCAGAGTGCTGCTCTGTTGCGCTCTGGCACCATCACGCCTGACGACCACTCCTGGCTCACAGGCACAATGCCAGTGTAGACAAGTGTGCCTGAGGATGCCATCCTGCCCTGCATGGCAGATTTTCCTGTCAGAGGAGTGTGTTAGAAAGAAAGCAGGGGTTAGAAATATGTAAGTGTGTAAGAGAGAGAGAAAGTGAGGGGGGTTAAGGCCCAAGTGCTCCACAATTGACCGAATGTGTGTGTGTGTGTGTGTGTGTGTTTTTCCTTGATTCCCGAATCCTTGCTTTTGCTAGTTCTTGAACAACCGACATAGTAGTCAAAGGGACCACGTTCATGGTTATTCTGTTTCTGTTATTCTGTTTTTTCCTGCTGCTCTAGGAGGTTTATATGAAGATTGAGGCATCAGGACAGGATGCGAAATAAAGGTCACTTTACATCAGACACCAAACCAATGTAAACATTTTAAATCTCCCTGCAAGAAAATATTTAATTTGCTCAAACTTCAGGGATGATTTAAATGGTTTCTTGCTGTGTTTCTGTGTGTGTCCCCACTGGGTTTCCTCCCAGTTCGCTAACTGGAAGCAGATGGGTGTTAAACGAGGAAGTGGAGGAGCTTCTGGTGGAGAACATCTCAGAACAAGACGTACGAACTAAAGACATCATTAATCAACCTCTAATTAGGCCACAAAGGGAAACCTGTAACTGGTGTCATTCAGAATGTCAACACAAGAGGGCGTGGATAACAAGTCTACTCTCTTGTTTCGTGCAGTGCATGTGTTTCATTCAGCTGATGGAGAGACTGTTGTCCATGCCATTCTGGAAGAGAAGTTTGTACAGAAGTTCCACAGACAACTGGAGGTTCAGTCCAGTTAACGGGAGATTCCTTCGTTATGGTATGACACCAAGTCACAGCATTGCAAATGGTGCTAGAGATAATATAGAAATCACACACACAGACTGATAATGTGATAGTATGATTATATGCTGGGTATTCAGAAAATATTCAGACCCTCCTCACTTTTTTTCAATTTTGTTATGTTGCAGCCTGATGCTACAATTTTTAGAATTGAAAATTTTAGAATTGTCTATAAATGTATTAAAAAGAAAAAACTGAAAAATCACATTTGCAGTATTCATACCTTTTACTCAGTACTTAAGCACCTTTGAAAGTTGAAGCACCTTTGGAAGCAATTACAGTCTTGAGTGTTTTGGGGTTTGATGCAACAAGCTTTGCACACTTCCACAATACGGCGCTGGACTATTCTGCCATTGCGGTGCCATCCTTATAACACAGATTTAGATCAGGGGTTGTCAACATCCAAGACGATTTGATTGTTTTGTGTTTGATTGTTTTATGCTACAAATATGGAATCAAAATATTTAAAGTTGTAAATATAAATACGATTCAGAAGTTTTCGTACTTTGTACACTCTTTGAAATACAGCAATGCCATAGAAGTGTTTTTGTTTCCCCAAAGAACCAATTCTTTGTTATCTTTTTATAGTCTAAAGAACCTTTAAGATCCATGGAACCTTTCTGTTTCACAAAAGGTTCATTGTAGTGAAAAAAAGGTTCTTTAGACTATAAAAAGATGCAACCATACAGCCAAAAAATTTTTCTACGGCATTGTGAAGCACCTTTTTAAGACTGTACTATGACAAGAGAAACAGCAATACATTTTTATATTTGTTTTTGCTTCTATATTTGTTGCTACATCCCCACACACCCTCATTATGTAATCTATAGGGACACTAAATTAAAAATATTTTAGAAATACTTATTTTTAATATGAAAGATTAAAAAAAATTTAATCTTTGGTCATGTTACGTTTGCTATGTACCTAAAATGAACCTCACATAACTGCAAATATAAACAACAAACATTTTTATTCTGGCATTGCAGTAGAATTACACATTTTCTCTTTGAAATTGTTCAAGGGCTGCAGAAGTCATTGGGCCTGAAAAACAGGGCAGAAAAAAGGTGAAATAAAAGGTCAGTCTCTGGAATTTTAACGGGAGACCGCAAGACATCTGCTTTAACAAGGGATTCCTTCAGCTTTAGGTCTGAGAGAAAGTGTGAGAATATACAGCAAATGAGAGATGTGTTATATAGACCAAAGAATGAGGGGTATGACATAGATGGTCCATGTGAAAGGTAAACAAGGCTGTTTCAACTACGACTTTGTTTTCTGCTTTAGGGTCTGGGTTTATGAAGAGACACCAGACACACACCACAGACAGACCCAGGAGTGCTGCTACAAGGTAACCTCAGGCTGACAAACTGATGCAGTTTCTGTATCAAAGGGATGTTTGTCTCTATGAGGATCACTTTATACAAAAGGAGCATAGGTTAAAGGAAATTAAAATGTATTTGTACTTTTCGTACTTTCAGTAGATGACCATGTCTCGCCTGTGTTTCTCACTCTTCATATGTGTGGTTTTGCTTGGACTGCTCTGCGTCACAGGTAAGCAGCTGAAAGTTTTAGTAATAGAGGAAGTAAAGATTTGATAATTATTGGCAGCAGACTTAAAATGCGAGAATGCTCACCTTCTGTGTCTTTTAGAAATGTTTTGAAAATACGTTTCTTTCTGTATTAAGTTGATGCTAATATTCAGTAAAAAATTCCTGTCATAAACCTGTTGGCTCCTGATGTGTTTTTGCAAAATGACGTAGACCAGAATGTCAAAAATAAAAAACAAAGATGAAAGAACAGCTGAATTATTTCAGGTTTGAGGCATTCTTGCTAAAATGTCCTGGATTTATCAAAAACAGCTAAAAATCTGATAAAACAATAATGCCTCAGCTGTTTGTCTCCATTTCATCTTGTTTCACAAGATCCATTTCATATTTTTTGTTTCTAATAGCTCTCATGGTTACACGTGGGTCCTGTATTAGATAATGTGCTTTACACATCACTTGGTAAATGTATCTTAATTAATGCTTTCTGACTTCAATTGCTTTTCAACAGCTACTTTTGGAAGGAATCAGGAAACATTCGGTTTGTAGTGGGTGGGAGAAAAAATGTGAATAAGATTAGCTGTAGTTTTGCTTATAAACCAGAGAATTGATCGCAAAGCTCCTTAAACTCTTGTTTTATTCAATCCGAGTTTAGAAACTATAATCCCACAAACACTACGTGTATGTTTAGAATTTAACCTTAGTTGGTTTCAGTGTTCATCTCTGTGTGTGTTTACTTTACAGGGGCATTGGAAACCCAGGGTGAGTTTTAGATCATCTCTGTAGTTCTCTATATAATCTTATGACAAAATATTATATACACTTATGGTTTTATTATTTTTCCACATCTATAACCAAACTCTCTTGTTGACCTGTTCCCATTACAACCCCTCTACCTGCCCCACCTTGACTCACAGTTGAATTACGGGAGAAACGAGGAGTGCCTAATTGGGCGCTGACATCTTCGGACTTTTTCGGCTGGATTGAAGAGCTGCGTTCTCATGCTGGTTATGAAAAGATCGAGGAATTGGCCAGAACCTACTGGGCTCATTTTCCTTCTGCCAGTCGCCTGGGTTACGACCCTCCCGCTCCAGAAGAATAATGTCGTCTGGCTGCCGTCTGAATCTCTGTCTTAAGACCATTTGCTTATGTCATTACATGTCTAGGCTTTTTAAGTAAAAGACACAATAAACCTTTTATTTAACAAGACTTGATGTGAGTCAGATGAAATAACTGAGAGATTAATTTTATGGTTTTGGTTGTGTAAAACCAATGATGAAAAAGCATACATAATGTAGTAAAAAATGCTCCTGTCCAAAAATGTCTTTGTTACTGTTTGGCTAAAGTTATTGCTATTAGGCCAGGATAGTTCTGCAAAAATAAAATACAGTTTCTTATGCATGTTTGTAAAATGTCTGCTACACTGCTAGTAGAAGAACTGATCACATTTGTTCAGAAGCATAAGAGATGATACCTGATTCGTTGCTGATAGCTGAAAATATAGGCATAGAATAGTCCATTAAAGGGCAAACTGGGGAGCAGTCTGAGGAGACTGCAGTGTGCAAAGTTTGAGGCTGAAGTTCACGTTGGACAGGTGATCTTGGAGAATCCTGGAAGTGTGACCTTTCCCTTCTTTCTAAGATCTGAAGCTGTGCTCATGCGCTTCACAAGCGATTTTTCATAAAGCAGAGGGTGGTATGCCCCGAAGGTGCAGGCTGAATCAGAAAACTTCTCATGATAATGGCACCGATCTGTTTGTCTCATGGAGGGGATGTACTCGTACACATCAACCTCCTCGCATAGGTTTAACATCACAGTTATACCTGTCAAACACACAGACACACAAAGCAGATCTATTCAGTACTTATTTGACGTGATGTTTAATAATCTGATTTGATGTTACAAGCAACTACACTCGGTCAGCTGTGTGTGCTGTCGTGTAAAGTTGGCTACTTCTGTGAAGTGCTGTATTTTTGTTAAAAGCTTTGCCATCTGTCCGCAAGTTGTCAACATACAGAGCCCAAGAGCACCCTAAGAT
>JAZGTJ010005187.1:0-28280 GCA_036877575.1 Botia almorhae | reverse complement strand
ACAATAGTCCGGCAGGTAAAAAAAATGTGGCATGGCAGTCTGTCAACTAAAATGTCTAATTTGAAAAAGTTATCTGATTGCTACTTAAATTAAGCCACAGACCTGGCAAACACTAACAAATCTAGCAAATAGTCCTTTCTATAAAGCACTCATAATATCAACCTGATGCCAATTAAATTTAAACAAAAATATTTGTTTTAACAAAATAAAGACCTATACACCACAAATCCTGAAAGGTTCATAGCAGCTGGAGCTTGCCATTTTCTAGTGCTTTTCAGTTTTGTGTGTCAAATGCATCAGACGGTCAGTGTACAAACTCTGGATTCCGACTGGTTCGTGGATGGGCTAAATATGTGGATGGACTCCTATATCAGCAGTACCTGCTTACTGTGCACCTTACAGGTTTACAGTAAATAGGGTGACAGTTTCAGGCAAGCGCAACCAGGTGAGGAGAAGGTGTCATGGGTCACATCATGGGTTGTGTGTTGATTTACCAATAAAAACATTTGGTTCCGGAAGATTTTCCAGTCAACATGTGAGTCATTCTGCAGAGATGCACTTGAAATAAATGGCCTTCCTGTTCCAGACTGAAACCACACCCTCATGTGGTTTCGTGGCGGGTGAGTCTGGGTTGTGCCTCATGGTCGACCATGGTAAGGCTTTCTGGGGCCTGGAGGAGTTGAAGCGGGTGTTTGTGGGGGCAAGCATGGGGGCAAGCCTAAAAACAGATCTTATTAATTTTTTCATTGTTTATTGTTTACCCACAGCTAGAAACTGTAAGCAAAAGAGTGCCCATCGCCAGTTACCCTGTGGTGATTGTGAGGTCTGAATGTATCCTCCAAGATGCCATCATCCCCCCTTCCCTCCCCATGTGGAAAATCTTACAGTAGCTTCTGGCATACAAACAAGTATGACAGCTGTCAGTTGTTGTGCTGTGAAAGAAATAGTAAAAGCACTACTCGCGGGTTTTGACAGAACACCAAGAGGTTTAGGTGGTCAAAGGTCAACAAACTGAAAAACAAGTCCTTCCTTTCTGAGTTTTTTTCCCCTTTATTCCAGATAGAAGGGAAGCTGAGAGGCCTAGCGGACAGTTGCAAGGAGGGGGCGAAGCACTCAGCTGGATATCTTCTGTGGGGATGGCAGGGATTTTGACAAGCTTTGTTAGCTGTCAAGTGTCATCTTTATTAGTCAGCTGGGTGAGTCAGAGCTGAGATAAGGGTTAGCGGAGCCACCTGCGGGAGCTGCCGTTCATTACCACCGGCTGCTGAGGTGTCACACTCTCCATCTATTATTTATGCTCTTTGCATTTGCACTGCCACATTTCAGCTCCTTCAGACTGAGGACATACTGCATATATTTGAAGCAAAAAAAGAAAAAGAAAGAAAGAGAAAACATTTGGATTCAGGAATGCAGCCTTGATACTCACTGATTTCTGATTTGTAAATAAATAAACATTAAAGGATTAGTTTCACAAATCAAATCAACAAAAAGTTCAAAAGACTTGTATCATAGCGATCAAGTTGTACAGACGACTTTTACGGTGCTTTGTGTTGTTTTAGAAACTTGAAAGCCTCATTCCCATTTCTTCTAATTGCAAGGTAAACAGCAAACAGAACAATTCTTCAAAATAACTCTTTTTGTGTTCCACAGTACAATAAAGGTCATACAGGTTTGGAAAGACAAGAGGTTGCGTTAATGACAGAATTGAAATTTTTAAGGGAAGTAATCCTTTAACTTTAAGACAACTGTACCCCATACTTTCCTTTTAATATATAGTTCATCTTTGGTGTTTTGATTCTAATTTTGTTGTGAATTGTTTTGAACAACAAAGAATAAACAAATGCACCCAAACATATGAGCACAAATTAATAATACACAAACATTTTTTTTCTAAGAGCTGTTCATACATGCAAATGTATAATTAATCACTCAATACAATGCTTCCCCCTCCCCTTTTTGTTTGTTATTGTTTTCATTTCGATTTTTTTTTCTTTTTTGTGATCATGATCATCCCTTTCTTCAGAGTAGAAAAATAAGTTTTGCCTTTTGGGAGTATGAGGGTTGAATGAGAAAGAAAAACATCAAACATGAATCATACACCTCCAAACCAAACATGCAAACATTCACAAACACAGATGTGCATAGGTACACACATAGACACGTTTTCAATCACACACGGCTGTCTTCAGCAGCTCCTGCTTTGAGTTATAAGAACAGGAGCAATGGCAACAAGAAGGCCAGGGATGAGAAACGATGTCTTCTTGACTTGAATTACAGTGTGAAAGTATCATCACTTGAATGAACGCAATGCCGGTTCCAGGTTTCCACACAAACAAGAAGACCTCCTTGCTTTTCCCCCGAGGACTTGCCACGTCAGAAGAAAATAATTGACGAGTTCCCTGATGTGAAGGCAACCTCAGTCAGAGAGAGAAAAACAGAGAGACTGGCAGCTTCAAGAGTGTTGTGAAAATTCCGTCTTTCACAGAGCACAATAATTTTGATAAAGTGGCTTTCCCTAATGAGAAATCAACTTTCTGTGCTGCCTTGAAAATGAGTCTCATACATTTCATCAGGACATTTAGTTTTTTTTTACTTGAGGTTAATCTAAATCCAAATTAATATAAACAATTACACTAATAGATTTTATCTATTTAAACTTGCAGTTTGTTCATCTTTAAATATAATAAAACATATTCATAACATCAAATATAAGTACATGTGTCAAGAAATACTACAATCAGTTGTTGTTACGGTGGAGGCTCCAGCCTCCTCTGCTCCGCGCCACCAGAGGGAGCCTTCTTCGGAATACTGAACAGACTCCCGAACTACATCTTCCAGAATGCATTATACATCCACTGATCACTTCCTGTTCGCCACCTGTTCATTTCCTGCTGCCTATTTAAACTGAACAATCACTATCACTCTTTGCAAAGTCTTG
This sequence comes from Botia almorhae, assembly GCA_036877575.1. Classification (NCBI taxonomy): domain Eukaryota; kingdom Metazoa; phylum Chordata; class Actinopteri; order Cypriniformes; family Botiidae; genus Botia; species Botia almorhae. Next base: position 25,342 of record JAZGTJ010005187.1, on the reverse strand, counting down.
TTTGCCCTGCATCAATTCTGAGCGTTTTCCTGTATTCTCCTGCTGTTTTTTGTGTATGATCTGGATTGTCTTTTGGTTATCGATTTTTCTCTTCCTGCCCCTTGATTGGATTGTTTATTATTTTGATTCTTGCTGCCTGCCTTGACTTTTGAACTGTGTTGCTTGTTTTTGATTGTTTGCTGTCCCGACTATTGCCTGTCTACGATTACGATTTGCCTCGCCTGTGTTGTGCCTGTTTACTGTTGATTACCTTCGCCTGTTTGACCATTCCAATAAAAGCTGCATATGGACCCTAACACCTCTGACTCTTCGTTACAGAAGACTTCGCCAACATCGGATCCAGCAGCTCTCTCGCAGCTGTTGGCTAAGTTAACCGTCCAAGCTTACCAGCTCGCTCTCCACCAACAGCAGCTCAGTTACCTCACATCACTCACTGAGGAGTTGGTGAAAGCGTTTCAGGGAGTACATCTAATGTCTCAAAATCCGACCAGGAAAAATTAGCAAAAATTTGCATTTCCTGAAAAGTTTGAAGGTTCCCCATCTAAATGCGGGGGTTTCCTACTACAGTGCATGCTCTTCGTGAATCAACAGCCTGCTTTATATCCCACAGACTCTAGTAGAATAGTCTTTGTATGTTCTCTGCTCACTGGTAAAGCTTTGGACTGGGCTACGGCGGTATGGAGATTAGAAAGCTCAGTTTTCCTACATTTGATATCTTTCTACAACGTTTTCACAAGGTATTTGAACATCTTGCAGGAGGTAAGAGCCCGGGTGAACAGCTACTCTCCCTCACTCAAGGAAAATGAACCGCATCCGAATATGCACTCACTTTTCGCACCCTAGCAGCTCAGACAGATTGGGTAGAAGATTCACTCAAATTACTCTTCAGAAGAGGTCTCAATGTCGAATTACAGTAAGAAATCGCCTGTAGGGATGAGGGAAGAAGCTTGAGGAAATTCATTGAACTAGCCATCCAGATCGATAACCTGATACGTACCCGTCGACCTACTCGTATTCCTACTACTTCGACACATGCTTATCTTCCCCATGTTGAGCCTATGCAACTAGGGTACACACATCTGACCCAGGAGGAACGTAATCGACGTATCCAGAATCACTTCTGCCTCTATTGTGGCAACTATGGTGATGTTAAGGCAGCGTGCCCAGTTTGTCCTAACCAGGACCGGCTTATGGTGAGTGCAACTACCACTTCTATCAATAGAACATCAAATATCACATTACCTGTTTCCATTGTGATGGCTGGCCAAACAATAACCACAAATGCATTAATAAACTCTGGGGCCGCCGGCAATTTCATGTCTAAGACCTTTGCTTATGAGCATCATGTACCCTTATCCTCTTTTGATTGTTCCCTAACAGTGGAGGCGTTAGATGGGCGTCCATTAGGAGATGGAGTAACCCCGCTGACCAGTAACATCAAGCTGTGCGTAGGGGCCCTACACTCGGAAGAAATTCAATTTTATGTTATTAACTCTCAGACTCATGCCATTATTCTAGGTTTACCATGGCTAAGGCAGCATGAACCTGTAAGATGTGTTCAGTAAGAAAAAAGCCTCTCAGCTCCCACCGCACCGCTCAGTTGATTGTGCCATAGACCTGGTTCCTGGTGCAATTCCTCCTAAGGGCCGTATTTTTCCTCTCTCCTGACCTGAGTCAGAGGCTATGAAGGAATACATTGAGGAGGAATTGGCTAAGGGTTTTATCAGGCCTTCACATTCTCCTGCGTCAGCAGGCTTCTTTTTTGTTAAGAAAAAGGATGGAGGCTTAAGACCGTGTATCGATTATCATGCTCTAAACGAGGTCGCCATACAATTTAGATACCCGTTGCCTTTAGTACCGGCCGCCCTTGAACAGCTCCTCTCTGCCAAATATTTCACAAAACTTGATAGGAGTGCCTACAATTTGGTCCGAATTAAGGAGGATGACGAATAGAAAAACTGCTTTCTCTACCACTTCAGGTCATTACGAATATTTAATCATGCCCTTCGGTTTAGCCAATAGTCCCTCGATCTTTCAGTCATTTATGAATGACGTATTCAGAGATATGCTAGAAACCAGTGTAATAGTCTACATAGACGATATTCTAATCTATTTGAACTCTCTCCAAGAACATATTCAACATGTTAGAGCTGTATTAAGACGTTTACTAGAATATCATCTTTATGTAAAACAGGAGAAGTGTGAGTTTCATTACACAAGTACATCCTTTTTGTGTTATATCATTAGCCAAGATGGGGTAGCTATGGACAAAAGAAAGGTGGCATCAGTTTTAAATCGCGAATTATTAGCAATGAAATTGGCTCTTGAGGAGTGGAGGCACTGGTTAGAGGGCGCTGTTTATCCTTTTACGGTGTTAACCGATCATAAGAACCTTGAATACTTGCGCTCTGCCAAGAGACTTAACCCTAGACAGGCTAGGTGGGCTCTGTTCTTTACCCGCTTTCAGTTTACTGTTACCTATAGACCCGGTTCAAAGAACACCAAAGCTGATTCCCTCTCTCGCCAATCTGAAGGAGAACCTAGTCCCTCTTGTCTCGAATCCATCATCCCCGAGAAATTGTTACTAGCTCCCGTACAATGGGACATATCCACAGAGATTGATTTGGCTAACAGAGTGGTCAGAGACCACCTCCATCCACATGTCCACCCAATCTGATTTTTGTACCTGAGCCCTTCCGTAAACGATTGATTTCCCTTAGTTCATGATCTACCCAGTTCTGGTCACCCAGGTATTACCGCTTCGGCAGAGATTTTAAAGAACCGCTACTGGTGGCCGTCCCTCACCCTCTGATATGATTACATTCAACAATGTGCCACATGCCAAACCTCAAAGAATCCCAGACAATTACCCGCAGGACTACTACAACCCCTACCTACACCTCAACGACCATGGTCTCATATCACGATTGACTTCATAACAGACTTACCCAATTCTCAAGGTCACACCACAATATTGACCATAGTCGATCGAATATCTGGTGGACTGGGAGAGGTACGGTCTAGAATAGATGTCTTGGGTCAATGCAGGTGACATCCTAGACCCTACACTGACCGAGTAGTTTCACCGGAATCACCCAGGAAAGCCGGCCCCTTGTCCCCGTGGTAGACCACAGCGCCGTCTGCCTCCTCGCACCAGGAGTCGCCCGAAGGGGGATGGGGGCTCTGTTAGGGCTCTGCTCTATGCCACCAGAGGGAGCCTTCTCCAGAATACTGAACGGACTCCCGAACTACATCTTCCAGAATGCATTCTACATCCGCTGATCAATTCCTGTTCGCCACCTGTTCAGCGTTTCCCGCTGCCTATTTAAACTGGACAATCACTATCACTCTTTGCGAAGTCTTTTTTGCCCTGCATCAATTCTGAGCATTTTCCTGTATTCTCCTGCTGTTTTGTGTATGATCTGGATTGTCTTTTGGTTAATTGGTTGATTGTTCTCTGCCTGCCCCTTGCTTGGATTGTTTATCGTTTTGATTCTTGCTGCCTGCCTCGACTTTTTACCTGTGATTCTGGTTTTTGATTGTTTGCTGCCTGTCCGGACTATTGCCTGTCTACGATTATGATTTGCCTTGCCTGTGTTGTCCCTGTTCACTGTTGATTACCTTTGCCTGTTTGACCATTCCAATAAAATCTGCATATGGATCCTAACACCTCTGACTTTTTGTTATAGTCGTCAACTGTCAAAACATTTTTTTGGCCATTGTTTACTAATACCTTGGAAGCCATGGTCAAGAAATAATACCTGAAAACATTTGTAAGAAATAATTGCAGTGAGCCACAAACTGATACCACTTGTCATTTTGCTAAATTTTTTCCCTGGCTGGGCAATCCAAAAGGTGTTGTTTTAATCTCTGATGCTTCATTATCAATGCACAATTTACAGTAGAACAATTCACATTTTATTTAATTAATACTGATGAAAAACTTACAGTGCAATAAATGACGGTCGAGGAAAGAAATCTGACTAGTCTGTTTTATTACGTAGGAATCATAAAGGAGGACATTTGTAATTTGAAAGGGAAAAACAGTGAGAACTAAAATGCCTCTATCTCTGAGCAATGACTACTGTTCCTACAATAGCAACATTCAATTAGGAGCACTGGGCTGCCTTCAAGTGCTGCCAAACACTGGCTATAAATACCAAAAATAGGCCGATCTGGTTGTCTGTGTCAACATTTGGACAAATTTTAGAGTTTAATCTGTTAACTGCTGTACATACAGAATGTTACTTGTTTCACAAATGGATGGAGGATCTTCACCATGTGAGAAAAATGTTCACAACAGCTCTCCTGAGACAGAAGTTTGATTATGCCATTAATCACTTTTATTACACAGCGCTCTGGAATACTGGATTCTGATTGGTCAGAAGGAAGTGGTCTTGTATATAAACACCACGGTGAGGTCCTGATCACCCTGTTGGGATTGTTGTTGAGATAATGACCAAATGACTGTACATTGTCCATTGTTTAGCTGACAAACTGCTATCAAATAAATAACGTTACAAAAATATTATTGTGTTGTTTATTACTCAACAACTTTTCGTTTATAGCAAAACTAATTAAAACTGTGAAGTGTGCATTTTACAGACTGCATAAAGTAATGAAATAACAATATAATGTGCTCTATAATGCTCTCCTTCTGGAGATCTTCCTGGTTTTAATTATATAGGATATGTTACATTAGCATGTCCTTATCTCTGAAACACAAATTGTCATTGATATCAAAACTAATTTTCAAAAATGCTGCACAAACATTGGCAGGTGAACATTATTTGAGTGTTTTATCAAGCAAATGCTCTTATAGTTTATTAACAATGTCAGATTGCAACCTGCTTTTGGCTGAAATAAAGGCCGGGGCACCTGTGGAGAGAGAAGAATATGGAAAGTTACTGGCCTAATGATAGCTGCTCTTTCACAATTAGGGCAGCAGTGGTCAGTGGGACTGCAGAGGTTTTTTAACCAGATGTATTTATGACTTGTGGCTAGAGGCCTCGATGTGTGTACATACACACAGACACCTTCAAACACTCAAACACATATTCACACAGTGACGCACACCATAAATGCTCATCCTTATTATCAGCACTCTGCATGGAATCACATGTCTCACTTTTACCCAAGACCAGCCTCTCAGGTTAGCAGTCACTCCCCTCACTGAGTGCACCAGTGTTAGCCTGATGACCACATGGTCCAGTCAGGTTGGGGTGACCAGGCCAGTGGTCCTGCTCTCAGAATGGTCCAGTTTTCTGGTACCGGGTAGCAGTGGGGCACAGCTAGGCGGTTTTGAGTATTTTCAGTATGTATTCATTACCGAGTCAAAGGGTTGCAGTTGGGCTACGCAATTGTGGCGCCAGCGTGCGATTGTGGCAAGACGGCCTGACCACTCTGAAATCGCTGAGCTAACAGGCACTGGGGCGGTGGCGCGGCAGACGGAGCAGACCAAGTTTACACTCGCCACTGAGCTCACACACCTTATAATGATAGATCATTGCAGGCAAAAAACCAAGCAACCCACCCACGGCAAATGTTTGCAAGGAAAGAAGTGAGAGCATGCGTCGAGCTGCCAAAAGAGTAGGCTGCTATGTTCTAGCACAAACTGACAAACTTCAAAACAAGACAAGCCACCTCGCCATCCTCAGAACAAAACTCCTACACAAATTGAGTGGGGAGATTGAGGGAGAAAGCGAGAGAGACACACACACACAAATGGAAGGAAAAGATCTGGAGAAAATGGCTTTGTAAGTTTCTCAAACATGCAACAGAGCATGTTCTTTGATGGCTGAGGCTGTTTGATACCAGATAAACTTTGCACTTCTTCCACCTTTGGCTCCATAATGCTTCTGTCATACTACAGAGTTTTTGCCGTTCCACACCAGAAAGATCAGCGCATAAGTTCATCCCCTGCCTGGAACATACTGAAAATGCCCTGAAGGAAAGGTAAACGGCTTGTAGGGTTCAGCAGTGAACAAAAGCCTTCTCATCTTTAAGCCGCAAACAGGCCGACAAAAATCAATGCAGAGATGGTTTGTCAAGTTTTGCGAGAGAAATGTTCGAAAGAAATCCCTTGATAATAGACAATGCAGTTGTGCTTTGGCAAACGTCATGTAATTTTGCTCCAGCCATAAAATTTGCTCAAGGTGCAGGCTTGTTTCTCTCAAAACACTATACGTATGGTTGCCTCACTGTGCTTTTGCTATAAAAGTTGCCTTGTGAAGGCCAGTTCTTTTATTTATTTATTTTTTTAAAGATAATCAGGCTTCTTAGGAAAAGTAGCCTGCAGCGGTGCTACCTCAGAGAGGGAACTTGGTCATGTCTCATTGGTTTCTTGGTACAGGGTGGGTCAGAACTGCACAGAGAGGGTGAGGGCACACAGGGAGAGGGAAGAAGGGAGGAGGGAGCCAAGGGCAATGCCCTGGATCCTCTGTAGGGGGCAGTCTTTTCTTTAATCATCTGTACAGGAGGGCCCTTAGGGTCTGTTCTAGAGCTCAACAGGCCAGCCAGACTGGAGGCACTGAAAATGATAAAACAGTAGGAAAAAGGAGGGAGCCAAGCAATTCTGCCCATCTTGTACAATGCAATGAATGAGTATTGTACTATATGTTCAACATAGAAGTCTAGATGGCAGATTGTTTGTGTCTTTGTCATGGCAGTATATTATCTGAGACCTGGTTAAAAATAAATAAAAAACAACTAACTGTGCACATTGCCTCATTTGAAAATGATACTGTGTGTAAAGATACAGTATCAGACATTACATATGTATAAACAAGCATACACCTTGCATGTACGTTCCAGGAATTTATTACCATGGAAAGTATCTTTTCAATACTAGAAAAAAAAATTGACATGCCTGGTGTTTCAGACCTGCTCTGTAAGGGGGAGGAAGTTGGCATACTTGCTTCCCAAAAGATCCATCTATCAGGGGGAGAATGACATGCTCTCCTTGACTCAGGGTCCCAGAGCATCTTCCTCTTCCACTCTGACATGCAGCAAAAAGCACAGAAGAACCAAGTGTCTGCTAATATAGTGCGGTTAAAAGCCTCGTTCTGACGCATTTTTGTGCTCGTGTTGTTGAAGTCACAGCTCAGAGACTGTCATGATGTTGCTGCCAAGTTTGGTGAAGGGAATAGCACTCGTTGGCATGCCGTTTGAAAACTGAAACACCTGTCACTCTGCAAACCTGCAACAGAGAACATTTGGTTGGTCACATAGCTCATATGGAATATGGATGTTAGATGCCAACACTACCATAAAAAAGACTGATAATCAAGTGTAGAGGTTGCACAGAACAGAATTATACAATTAGGTAGCCTGCATGACAGTTACACTAATAAGTCAACGTTTATATGGTGAAACTAAATGTCTTTATTAGAGTTTTCTATTGAGGGTGTACAGACCCCATAGAGTGAATTCTTAAACACCACCCCCTCTAACACAGGCATGATCTCTGCATCATTAATCTTACTCTCTATTCTACAAGCAAAACATTAGTTACCTGCTGAGTGGAACTTGGATATGTACATAAACTTAAAAAATGAGATTTCTTCCATTCCTTATTCATAGGAAACAATTTGAACTTAAATAAGTAATGAATTAGTTTTATAATTGATATGATTTAAATAAAGCCAATACAATTTTATTGGGATTTTTTTTGAGTTGCTGAAAATTATTGACAACATATTCAAAGTTGTACATATTTACGAAGGATGTCAATTTAACACGTTAATTCAGTACAATGAAAAATGTCCAGTCAGTCCAAGCCATCATTATACGCATGCAGCACTTTTTTGTGTCATTGTTTCATTAATAAGTATGTTGATACATGTTTAAATGTAAACTGTTAGTATTATGCCATCTAATGAATAGGCCTACATTTCTGCATCTATGTGCACCAAACACTGTTAGCAGAAACACCTCAGCCACAATAAGTACAATGTGGATGTGGAAGTAGTACAAGTAGTTTATTCCTCACAAGAAAATTTTTACTTCCGAAAAGGACTGTTGCACTCTATATATACTTTATGCCAAAAACCACATGCAGAAACAGGAATAAATGTCTTATTGCATCCGGTTCAGTCTTTTGTATGTGCTTTGTTACATATAGAGCTGTTTTACTCAAAATAACTTTAAAGGAGCCAGCAAAGATGAACATAACCGATGATCATCGCATATACTGTACAGATTAATATCTAAAAGTGTTTTTTCTCTTTTCACTGACATTTGGATATTAAAATATCAATAATCAAAAAACACAATTGGCTACTGTAGGCTAGCTGATTACCTTAAAAATACATAGATATTGCTGTTAGTTCATACTGCTTTAAAAACTTTCTCTGACAATCAGTGGATACGATGAGTCTGGCTTTTTGGTCGGGTGTGAGATTCAACATATACCCAATTGCTCTTTCCCCTTTTAAAGAGGTTTTTTCGATATAAGAGGTTTATATAAAAAATATGTTTCAGACTCGACAAACATTCTTGTTTGTCCAAAAACAGGTTTTATTGAAACCAAGCTGCCAAAAAGGTTTGTGTCATATTTCAGGTTTTTTTCAGAGGGATGCATCCCTTCTAAGGCTTCTAGGCTAGAGTCCTTCCCAGCATTAAACACATGGCAATGTCATAAAGGTTTCCGCCCCCACAGTTACAGTGCTTTATAACATAATATAGCAGTTTTTCATTATGTGATTATAAGAAAATAACAGAAAACATAAATGCCTTGATCTCTCTGGGTGATTGGAGGACATGATAAAAGAGACTGGGCATGAAACAAAGGCTGCCTTCCATGGATCCATCAAATTTAGGTGGCCTTCAGTGGCACTTAATAATGTGACAGGAGATATGCAACAGGTTGTAGACATCCATTTGAGAACCAACTTGGTGCCTTTTTAGCCCCACCCACTGATTTACGCATGTACATGGAGAAAAGTATACGAGAGAGATGCAAACAAAAGCCCATACCCCTTTTGTATCATAATGTAAACGTGCCCTTCTCTGGCAATTGTAAATTATAATAATAATACTAATAATAAATAACTGTACGCTTCTATACCATTTTCACTACCAGTAATAATAAAAAATATGAAAGAAAATATTAACACACAAGTTCAAAGTGAGTGATAATGTTTTTTTGACCGCGGTGGAGCGGTTTCTTTTTCACCGCTACCCAGCAGTATCTTGTATCTGTGAGTCTTCAAAATACGTGAGCAGCAGATAATAAGGAAAATATACATTACTACTATGTTTCTGTAAATGTTACTAAATGTGGTGGCATGTGAATTATGCTCTATTATAATAAAAGTATAACTTAACTGCTGCCACATTCCTGACAATCACATTCAATTTGTTTTTTATCCAAGGCCATTCAATGACAGTAGGATGTAATATAGCATGTAATATAGCACATCCTCGAGTCATTAGCTTGTGGAAATAAAACTATGGTGAAATGAAATATAAGTCAATGTCAAACTCTCCAACGTGTAAGGAATTTATATATTTGATTTCATGATATCTAGCCCTTTCATCCATATAACACAAACATAAAGTTTACAACATTAACAAAACTGAACATGAACATGATTACCTTCTTGATTCACACTGTTTTGTTTGGTAAAGTAAACAATATTTACTAATATTACTATCATCCTCCTACTTTTGTTTGATGTGTTATGCATTTTATTTGTATCAACATATAGGATGCCAAGGAAAAAGGATAAAAAGAAAAAACATTACAATTAATCATGAAAAAGTCATTAACATATTTAAACACAACAATACTGATTCAGGATACTGATTAATACTGATTATTTATTTTATAAATAATTTAAATTTAATATGAATTCTGTAAAATGTAGTGGTCTTTTTTGGTCCTTCCACCCCTGCCCCTGAGGAGGTCTTGCATGCCACTGCTTATGAGAATATGTGAGTACACGGTGTGTTATGCCTTCTTCATTTTAACTAGATTGGAAAATTGGAAAATGTACTGCTGTTGACTGCAATGAAACAAACAATATATTCACCTTAAACTTACTTGTTTGTATTTTTGTACTGATACTCAAATGCCACGATAGTATATTCAAATTCACCTTAGTTTTATTTTTTTATGTGTAAAAATTTATTAGATTAATGATAGCAAATCATGTATTTGATTCTTTTTTTCCAAATCACCTGACAACCTATTTAACAATGTTTGATATTTGATCCTAAGTAACCAAAAGTACATTCAAGTTCAAAGCTTGTTCAGCTTCAAGTGGTTTTCTGCTTTTGGAGAGAACAGAGCCTAAGGGCAGAAGCATAGTTGTATAGTTTACAGTAAAGGTGCCAAACAGCTACAATCAAAGCAGATGTTTGTAATCCACCATGTAACATTTGTCTTCACATTTATGCCTGGCTCCAAAACTGCTGCTTAATAAAATCCAAATGCAGGGATCATTTACTAGTGTGCTGTGCAGGCTGCAATTCCTTTGGTTTACCGTTAAATCTGGTTATCTCAAAGAAATCTTGACCCATGTTTGCCTCCATCACCCTTGTAGCTTGTTAGTTTACTGGCTTTATTCTGACATAGTAATGAAGAGAATGTTTCTGTGATGAATATAATACTGTAAATGTATTATATTAGATGTATGTAGTGTGCAATGTATTTACACCTCCGTTGACTCTTTATCTGAAGTTAGACTTGTATGTTTGTAACCATGTATACTACATTCTATATTGTTTATTGTTTTATTCTGTACAGTAAGGTCAGCATGACCGGCCATCTAATTTGATCAGTTAATTTGTTTCCCAAGAGTGCTAACGTGGCATGTTGACTTCAATCCAATAATTTACTTTTTCTCTGGTCTTTTCATTGCTTGATGACATGCACAGCCTGATACGTTTGTTAAATGAGAAACATATACAAACTAATAGGCCAATTTTGTTGTAAGTTACACTACAATGACTAAAACACAGAATCATGTTATTGTACTCAGTATTAGAATGGCTGTGATGATGATGCTGATATTCAGTACAATAGCACCCCTGCTTGTGTGATATTGCTTAAACATATAAAGTATATTAAGAATTTTATATTTAGTTTTTTTTACAATATACAATGAATGTATGTATATAGTATACATTAAAACTGCTTACACTTTTAACATAATGATTTAAATACAATACTAAATTTAAAAAAGTGGCTACAGGCTAAAGAAAAGTAAAACGTTATGTCAAGTAAGCTTGCCAGAGCCATGCCCTAGTGGTTAGAGGTCACATATTGAACTGGAGATTATGTGGACAATTTGAGTTTTTACTAAGGCTAACAACATTTCCTGAACCTTTTTCCCCATCTTCACATCATTTCCTGTCCTCTCTCCACTATCCACATAAACTTGTTAAAAATAGGCCTAAAAGAAAGAAAAAGCAATTGAATTAACATCACATGAAGGACTACACGTCAGAGACTCGTCAGAGATGATGATGTCACAATGCTGACTCTGTTGTTTTTGAACAGTACCAGCAGAGAGGATTTCATCACTGATAAGGCTGTCGGGCCTTATACTGTACCTGCCTGACCTAGTTTAGCTCAGTGTATGTGTTCCTAGCCAATCAAAGCAGACATCTCAGAGGATCAGGGTCATTCAGAAAGGAATTTTTCACAAAGGACAAACTCAGAATATAAAACATGTGTAAACTCTGTTTCTATTTTCAAAAATGTGGTCATTTTTTTAACAAATCATGCAGAAACCAAACCTCTCCCCACCTAAATATAAAATGAACATCCCTAAATAAAGAAAAAGAATATAAACAAAAATATTCAGAGGAGTCTTCTGTTCTCATTCTTCTTAGAAATATTCATATTAGACTGACACACCAAAGAGAAATACTTTTTATTGTATATAAATATATGCAGGATAATGACTTTTATTACCATTGTTGTTCTGTATACTCAGTGTCTAGGTAGATAATGAGCAGCGTGTGTAGACATATGATCCAAATAGTTGGAAATAGGTGTGTGTTTGTGTGTGTGTTTCAACACCCACCTAGAGGAAAGCCCCCCTCTTTCTCTCCATCTCTCTAAATCTCTCCCTCACAGGTAGGGATAAAAACTGCTTCCATGTCTTCTGCTGACCTATTTAGGTAATTGCACTCTTCATTAAAAAACTCTCATCTGAAAGAGAAATTACACTTCTTCCGTTGGTATCTAGGTAACGTAATCTCCCTCCGGTGAGCTAATTGCATGGCATGATAACCTCATAGGCTGGGCCTGTTTAATTTTTCATCTCTTTTCAAATAATTATGGATCAGAAGAGAGAGGTATTGATTTGATTCATTAACTTCCTCGCCCTGCACCAAGGTTAATGATTACATGTATCCCAATTATACGGTAAAGATCCACTGGGCTATTGCTTTGATTGACTTCTGCTTTGTTATTGGCAAAGGTTGTGTTGAAACAAAGCCAAATTTGGGCGGTAAGTAAGCTTATACGGTCATCCGAGCGTTTCATTTCACTGTTCCTGAACTCATAATTGACAAATAAAATAAATATGTGGTGCTGAATAAGCATTAAAAGGCTGTGAGCTTCTTAGCCTGCTAAGCTAGAAAGCAACCTCTGTCCTGTTTATGGTGACTTAAAGTAGTAGCTGTAAACTCTTTGCTATTTGTCATTACTGCCAGGCTTGTGACAATCTTATGAATAATGTAAGGTCGCTAGAAATTGCAGTTGTAAGGTGTAAAATAATGTCACCTGGCTACTAAGGTAAAACCCTGCAGAAAATCAGTGTTAAATAGACTTTGTACCCGAGATCTGTTGATTTAACTTACATAATTATAAAGCCCATTTTTGTGAGATATTGTTATTCTTTTCAAACACTTAAGTCTGTTCACTCACTGATGCTCCTCTACAGTGAGAAGAAAAAGCAAGCTGTAGTTTTCCTGGCTCAGAAAAATTATTCAGTGCTAAGTAACCTCCATCTTTAGTAGCTACCTGTGCAGTCAATATCTCTCAAAGCCTCTGCTGACAGGTCTAATACTCTATGACTTGTAGCAGTGAGCCGCTCAAAGGGTGATTTTAGGCAAACATAAGTACATTAAAATGACTAATGTCTAAATGGTTTCCTCTATTAACTTCGCTCTTCATGTCCCCCCACAATCATTTCTCTCATTTCCGCTGCGATTCAGAGAAAGGGGAAGATACACTAAGAACACCTTATTATTGCAGGTCCTGGAATGAATTACTCTCATCTCTGGTAATGCTGGGGAGGGTGAAAAACATCATTAAAGGCTGGAAAAAACATGAGCAAAGTCAATTTGCTTGTTGTTTGTGTAAGTGGAGGCCCTCCTCTCTCTTTTCTGGCAAAAGAGATTCTGTCATTTGAGTCCAGGCAGAAATTAAGTTTTACACATTGGACAAGGCACAACAAGATTCAATGTCTGTTCTGAACAGTTTATATAATTGCATAGGCCTTAAAGTGCAGTTGTTGGGGATGTATTTTTCTTCAATTAGGAAATCAAAATATTTCCATCAAAATACATTGTTTTTAGGACATTTTGTAAGAAAACAAATACATACAGTTGTTGACCCTGTGCATATAGATTTGTTGAAGTGTAACAGTGCATAAACTTTCTACCACAAAGGATATATAAATATATTTAGAACTCTTTACTTATAACCAGCATAACAAAAATGTTTCTGAAATAACTCACCTTTTTGCCCTTAATTCATCTTGAAACATGAACTTATCAAGCCTGATTAAAGATCTGGAGAAAGGGAAAAATACTGTCTGTTTGCTTTCTTGATACTAGAGTATGTGCCATGGCTACAACGTTTGTATTTTTACTGCAATTTCCTTTGTTCTGTTCATTACTATCCAAAGACAAATTACTTCCATATAGTTCCATGTAGTTTTACAAAAGAAAGTTTGTCAGAGGTCAGCAACGAGTAATAAGGTGGCTAATAACAATAAAGGAGCTGATTTGTTCTTCGGCACAATACATGATAGAGCATTGTGAAGGAATTAAAATGGCCTTTCTATGATGCAATGGAATGGCAATGCAATCAGCTCTAGGAAGTCCAGCTCAGCTCTTCTCTGTCCTGGCCCTAACCACTACTGCCAAGACAGAGTTATTTCATGCCTTGCTGTGGCACCTGCAGAAGCTCACTGGCTAGGAGCGCTCATGTTAATCTATATGGACATCTCCACCGGTGGTCTTCTTTTCCCCCATCACTAAAACAATGGAAACCCCTCAGACTACATTTTCCAGAGGAGACTGGAGTCCTCAAGGGCGGCCATGGTTGTCTAAACCCTGCTTGAGTTGCCTTTCACCATCCGTCTGCGGCAAGAGAGTGCAGACAGCTTTGGCCCATTTTATTTGCCCAGAGTTTCCATTGGGAGTGCATGGTGCTGCCAGAATTTCACAGGTAATAGGAATGTAACCATGATCCCTGGTCTTTGCAGTCTAGTTTGGGGCTTTGGACTCTCTCTTGGGGTGTGGTGGTTGGCATGGTTGGATGAGTTTGTCATCCATCTCTCAATCAGGCTCTTCATGAGAGGAGAGCAAGGAGAGGGACAGCTTCTATTCTGGTCATTCCTCCCTCCATTTCTTCTCTTTCATCTCTCAGCAGTGTTGCAGAGCTGTAGGAAGCTTCTCTGCAGGGTGAATAGAAGCTGTTGACATTGCAGAAAAAGTGTAGGTTTAACAAGTGTTTAAAGAGTGTGGCTGGGGCCATGCTTGGTGACTCTGAATGTTTTGAGTGTTCACGCAGCTCTGGATGCTGAAAGGCCTGTAGAGCAGAGGCCCAGTTTGTTTTAACAGGTATGGTGGGATCCTGAGACTGGCCCTCTACAGGGTCAAAGTTAGGTTTGGCAAATCCTGAAAATTACTCTACAGGTATTAACATTTTTTCTGTTTAAAATGCTGATTAGTAGAAATATTGATTTCTGTAATTCAACTGGTGCTTGCATAGCACTAGAAATGTCTAATTCTTGGTCTAGGTTCCCTGATTCTCAGGGAACACATTAAGTAATAAAAATGCTCTTAAATGTAAGTTGCTTTGGCTAAATGCATAAATGTAATGTACATGTAGTACAGGCATTACTGCACAACTTTCTGAAATACAATTTTCTGATTGGTTAACTGGAATATTGTGCTGTCTTATTTTTGTATAATGGCCACTAAACTGTATATCTGGCAGTTTTTTTCCCCATCAACCAGTCACCTATACTATGCTAGTTTCACGTCTCTCATATCACTCTGTGGTAATTTCTCTTACAATATAATAATTTTAACTCAAATCAACTGTTGCATGTCAAATTACGTATACTTACCAAGTGTACTATGTTTTAGGTTATGGTGCTAATCACGCGGTCAGGTTATTTTGTGATAAGTAACTATCTGATGTATATTTTGCTTTACTAATTCAACTTTTGCCATTTATTGAGTATAGTGAATAGGTACTCTGAATCTAGAAAAATGCTATATTACTGGCTTAAATGAGAGCTTGTAAGACACCTGCCAATTCCCTTTTATGCAATTGTTCTATTTATACATTCTTTGGGTACGACCACAGTTTTAGGCATTGTTTCTAAACAATTAGTTTGGGCTACAAGGTCCATTTGTATCATGATCAAAACATAGATTTCCATATGAATGATCAGGGGCGCCGCTAAAGGGGGTAAAGTTAGGACAATTCTAAGGGCCCACGCCCTTTAGGGGCCCCCAGAGATTTGCTTTATTAGTAATAACACTACTAGGGGGGCCCAACCTCATATTTTGTCATAGGGCCCAAAATTTCGAGCGGCGCCCCTGTGAATGATATAAGAGGCTACTTTCAGTATAGTTTAAATAACACATGTGGGCCAACTTGTATACTTCATGAGAGACCCTTGCTTAATTGCTTAGTGAAGAATCCGTTTTGCTGCTCAGATAATCTGTTCATACCCATATTGTTCATACCAACAAAAGCAACAACATGCTGATTTTGCTTTATTACAACACATGCTTTATTACAACAAACTTTAAACCATTTTAATGAAAGTATGAAAGTCTCCCCTCTGGAAAAATAATACTAAACAAACAAATTACAATTCAGTAAAAAATAAAGCTATACATCACTATTCTGTTTTATGATTTAATACAAATATTTTATCAAAAATAGTAGTACTGAAATAAATGCATATAACTTTAATGTTTAGAATGTTATTAAATGAAAATTTAACCACTTTTATTTTCGGGAATGTGCTGCACAACAGAGGTATAGCAAGTTAAACATGGGCAAACATAATATTTCTTAAAAATAATGTTTAAATAAATAATTTTATTATAAAGAATGTTATTGTTGTTATTGTTTGAAGTAAATCCAATTGTACAATAATAACAGATTTTGTCACTATCAAAGTAAATAGAGCTTTTATTTTGACGGGTGGTAGCGGATCTTTCAGAATGTATTTCTGAATGTATTGGTTTATTTCGAATAAAACTATGAAATGTTTATTAAAGTTTCTTCAGTATGTAGTAGATTAAACAATGCCACTTGGAGCCAAGCAGAAACAAGCAGATGGATTTTTTTTTTAAACCGTATATATGTAAATGTTAACAGTATGATAACTGTGCACCTTCATACAGATCGTCATACCGGAATACCGTTACAACCCTATGTTTAACTGCACATTCTGAATACTATGCTGCTGCCGAATACTAATGCTATTGCCGAATGCTAATGCTGTTGCCAGTTGTCAGCTATCTTCCTAATGCAAGTTATGCAAGTAAAATGTGTAAGAAGTGGACTTATGCCATAAAAAAGGTGCTGACATGTTTGTACATTTTTTTAATTCCTCCGAGTAAATGTGGACTGTTAGATTTTTGTCTTCTGGCGAACACAAATGAAGGAGGCTCTTTATAGCACTATACTTCTGCCCATTGAATTTTTGAAAAGGTGACCCTGCGGACCTTTTCAAAATGTTTATCTTCCTATCTTTGTTCATCTATCTATTCTAGAGTCTCAAAGGTATTTGTAGAGTTACCATGTGGGGTTTGCATCTCAAAACATTTTCACTCATAGGGCTCCACAGGGCCGGTAAATAGGCCCAAAAGACCCATGATTTTTGGAGAAAATTAATATATAAAAATGTGTTTATGGCTTTAGGGAAACCTGAAAGGAAATTAACTCCGAAGGAAATAATTAGTCCATTGCGTTCACTTTCTCAGAACCATGATTTAGATCTTGATGTCTCTCGACTACAAACTTCAGCATTCTTATAATAAGTTGAACCCATGTGGTGTTTTAGGAAGTTGTAAAGTATGAAACATTTTGTTGCTGACTTCAATGCATCTTTTGTAGTGTTTGAAGATGCCAATGAAGTATAATCTATTCAGAGATGTTTATGACTTGTCTGTGTATAATTATTATTAAGGGCAGTCCCTAAAAGCCAGAACATGATTTTCGACTTACTTTTCCAAACTGTTCCTTATTTCCAACCTCACACCAGAACATGCTGTGCCCGTCATTCTGATTCATTTAATGTCTGATTCATTGACACCAATGAGTAACCAACCCCCTTCTCCAGCCACCAGCAGAGGCCTCAGGTCTATTGTGTCTGACTGTACTGTCTGCGAGGCATAGACATATACATAGATTAGCACAAACACAGCCCTGTGAGTCAAAACACAGAATACAAAATGACCCTCAAAGACAGATTCTGGGACAGGAACTTAGTATTGACTCATTCATGGTCTTTGATATGAAGAAATTTCAAATTACTTCTGAGAAGCAATTTACCTATCTTTTTACATAATATTCATTTTCCGTGACCTTAACTATCTTACTGTAGTCAATATTTAAATGTGTACTTGATTTTGACAATGTCTATATTGTATGTTCTTTGCACCCTGACAAAAGCTGTTTAGCCAAAATACAGTATTATTTTTTCTAAGATGTTCTGCTCCCAGTGGAATAAAGGCTTTTTATCTTTACGTGTCTTGAAATTTTTTTCCTTTTCTCATTCGTTTTGTACCCTTTTAAAGCACACTAAACATGTTTTTGTGTGTTGTATTGTAGTAATATTTATCTAAATATTTTAGCTATATACACATTGAAATTTCTATTGCCTCGATTTCAACAGGCTTGGGAAAGTAATCAAAGTAATAAAACTCTGTTGGCCTTTTTACATTCAAACAATTTATAGACCAATAGGTAAACATTAATGTGTGTCGCATTAATTAAAAACATTGAGGACTCCAAAACAAAAGAAAGCCTGAGTTTGGAAGTCGGCCATTAAACATACGATTATTCACATCAGAGTGACATATTAAAGCAGACAGAACGACAGTAATCTTTAACACAACATAATTATCTAATTTCAGTGCCTTAGTCTGTGAATACTCATATGAGCATCAGCAAACTATTAACAACACATTAATAGAGCAGATGTGGACTTGTGCTTAATGAAGAATTACTAACTTCTTTTCAAAAATAGTTAAAAAAATACACATACACAAAAATACACATAAACCTCCCTCAACTGCAAAGCAGACGAGACAGCATTAGAATCACGCTTCGGTATTAAGTAAACACATTCAATTAGCATGCGTTTTTCCGATTTTCATTAGAATGGTAGTCCCCTCCGGCTACAAGGATGTAAACAAATGGGGTGCACGCCTTGACAATCGCCCACGTTTTTGTCAGTCTGCTTAATCTGTGAAGGTAGAATAACAAATACCAAAGAACCATTCCAGGCCTCTTCATTACCCAGCAGTACTTCGTTTCCCCAGGGGCAATTAGAGAGTTAGATTTATTAGACATAATTAAAAAACTACACTGCTCCTGTTTCCAAACCTGATATTTAATTTGCTCACTATAATGAAACAGGAAAAAATAAGACCTGGCTGCAGACATCGTGGGCTGCAGATAGCTACCTTGTAGGATTACTGAGGTTTCTTAGTGATAATATAGTATGATATAGTATGTTTAATATTAGTACCCCAGATTAGCAGATTTAAGTGGTATTTTTAGGTCTTCTTCAGAGTATGGGACACACACACACAGTACTTACTGTAAGTGTTGGATAGTAGAAATTAGTTAAAAACCACTAAAATTAATTGATTTCATTTTACCACGCATATGGCTATATCGTTAAAGCTGCTTCATAAATAATAACTGTTCAAAAAGATAAAAAAATATTTTTTTTTTAAACTAAATTCTACCATAGTGTTACGTTGCACAGACTCTTATTTTGAAGTTTTCTGTTTGGTTCAATTTTTTCCTGTTTTCACTCACTTCCTGTTTGTTAATGATCATCACCTGTTTTCACCCTAATTAGTAGCACTATTTAAGTTCCCCGTTTTAAGGTTTAGTTGGTTGGTTATTGTTGAATTCTTGGTAATACTTTTGGTTCGTTGTTCCCTGTATGCCTGTGGATTTCCCCGATGAACTACACTACTGTGCGTCTGTTGTTGCTTTAATTTCTATGGTTAGTGTTTGTATGTTTTTTTCATTATTAAATATCTTTGTTACTTATTTCTGTGTTCCGCTCCTGAATCTCAGTCATCCCGTCTCCACAAACACTAAACCGTAACATAGATTCCGCTATGTCTTAGGATGTCTGGATGCTTTAGTAATAACTGACATTGTACTGACACCCACAATGCAGTTACATTCACTGTTTGTCTGATAAAGAATGTGTATATATTGCAAATATAGCATACAGCTTAAATTTGGAACTAAACATTCAAATTAAAGGGTGAGGGGTGCTTTGCATTTACATATAATATTTTTACAAAAATAGCGTTTAATACCACTAAATCATTCCAATGTCAAAAGTTCAAGTTTTTACTGTACGTCTTTATGGCATCATGTTAGATTAAAATCTATTGCAGTTCTGACTGAGCCTGCTTCATCAAACCTATTTCTGACTAAATGAATTCCAGCAGAACTTTCAGCTCTGGTGTTTATATTATGAGAGAGAAAAAGGAAAGGCGTATTTGTTCGGCTCAATCAAACCTCTGCTTCTGTAGTGACAAGATGTAATCTTTAAACAAAAGCTTCAGTCTCCAAGATCTTGAAAATCTCACTTTTATGCTGTGTGTGTAATTGTCTGATAACTTCAAAGAAAGGCCTTATTTACAGCGATTGTTGGTAAATTTGGTCTAATATGGCAACAACAAAGGAAACGTACAATTATATAATTGTGCTTGAGCAACACCTTAATTCCCCGGATAGCTACGTGCCCTAATTCTGTCAGGAAAAGTTCACACCCGCATTTTTTTCTTTTCCTGAAGTAGGATGCACAACTGTTTATTCTACTAGAGTAATACAAAACACAGCATTAGGTCACTTTGCAATGGGATAAAGCCTTCTTACAATGTAGGAGTTTATTAATGTTTATTATGTGTTTTTGTACAAAATAATTTCATGTCAGAGCTCTTAGAATAGTTTAAAGAGAAGAAATATTTTTTGTGTTCTCTGAATAATTGTTGCATTGCTAAAAATAACATCCTTTAGTAATATTTGCAGAAGCTCAGATGGAAATCCCCTTGGATGAGATGCCCAGCGGTTAAAAGATTTTGCAATATACTTCCCTATATTTCCTGCGTCTGTATGTAAAAGTTTTATTGATATCGGCATCCATGACTACCTACCAGGCTTGTTGGTTTTGCTTTATGTTTTCCTACCCTACAGACGTTTGAAAGCCAAGTCATACAGGAAGGATGGACATATCAGTCACTCATTTAAGACCACCTTCTCTGAACTCAGACTTCCTGTCTCACATCCTCTGAAGAGAAATAGGCTCTAAATGAGTTGTACAATGAGATGTGGTGCTTGTATGCATTGAACTGTATTGAAATGTAATTAAAATTAAATCATGCAAAATAAAGATTCTGTATAGATTTACTGTAGGGTTGCAGATCGATGGATTCAGATAAACATAATGGTGTGTTTTATACTACAGTATTGTCAAAACCAAAGCTTTATTTGTTCTGTTGGGGACACACATATATATGTGTGTGTCTGTGACTGCTTGGTACAGAAAACAATTTGAATGCAAAAAAGAAGTTGATGGTTGAGGATGATGGCACTAGCTTTAATTATAAAGAACGCACAGAGTGGTTAAAAAAACTGAATATATATAAGCAAATTGTTGCTAATCGTGTAGACCAAGTAAGATGATGTTAAATACATGTTACTTCTGTAATTTCTTTGCTTATCAGACATGTTTATAATTTGTGTTGTTTAGTGTTAAAACAGAACAGTGTGGATTTGGTTATGTGGCTATGAAGCTGTTTATTACACATATATATTGAATTTGTAAAAAATATAATTAATTAAATTATATTAATTAAAAACTAAAAGAAAAACTAAGAAATTCATTTATTTAGCCACAGAATGGTGTGTACCTTACATTTGTATGTTGGTTCAATTTTAACATGGGCTGCTTGAATACATAAGCAACACAGTGTTCATGTAGTGTGTTTGTTGGCCTTTGTTTAAGGTGTATCTTTGTGTTTAGCCTGCATATGTGTGTTCATGTGTATATAAATCAAATTCCATGGCTCATACTGCCCTGCAGCTGCTTGTTCACTCAGCCTAAGAACACTTTGTCTACCTTCTCATAACCCTAATTTGCCAGGAAGCGGTATGCTTGTCAGAGGAGCAGGGGACTGATAAAATCTGTCAACCCATTTCAACACCGTTTTATTTTATTTTTTTCTCTTTATACTCATATAAACATGCACCCCTTGAACCAGGACTAGTTCTTTTGAGCCTGTTCAATGAAGTTGTTGATTTGTTCACAAATCAGATTGAACTGATCTGGTTCTTGACTCATAGCACATCTTGAGTTATTGAGATTTCCAGTGATTTTGAGTGTTTTTGACTTTATTTTCAGTTTAAATTTCAGTTTGGTCAATATTATTTTTGGTCCGTTTCTCACACAAAGCTATAGTATGAAGAATATAATGCATGTAGGCTCCTTGTGGAGCTTTTCTTGGTCATTTTTGGAGCTTGAAACATAGTCACACCATCTATGGAAAAAAGTGAAGATTTTCAAAAAACTGTTCTTTTGTGTGTAAAAGGAATAAAGGGGATCAGTTATGAATTTTGTAGCATAATTACAGTAATATAATCTTATAACTAGCTGGAAAGATAACCAGGGAGATGTAGTTTGCTATTAGAAAAGTAGAATGGTTAGATTGTTATAATACACATTATATCTACTTTATATTTTGTAATGTTCAAATAAGAACTTGGTTTCCTCTCACCCTTATTCTTTTAAAAAAACAGTAACTTGATTAGGGGGTAAAGGGTGAAAGCTAGAGCTTAGTTGAGGTTAAGGTGTTTGGGTGTATGTGCATGTGCGCACACATACAGTAAGAAGTGTGAGGCTTTGCGGTTCTTAGGTCCTTGCTGTAATGTTTTGAAGAGAGAGAGAGAGAGAAAGAGAGAGAGAATGATGTACCAGCACTTTCACTTCCTTAATTTGGCATCTGCAACTGTCCATAACTGAGCTCAGCTCCCCAACCTCTAAAAAGAATACATTTACATAGAAGCATAGAGATGTTTTACAAAATGCAGCAATAAGCCAAAACCAAGTGTCTTCCAGCACACTTGGTTTAAAAACCTTGTAATGAAAGCTCTGCCCACATCTTGGGGTTTGATTACCTTTGATTAGTTGCACATTCTTACAGTTTAAGTACCAGTGAATTAGATGGTCTGTATAGTCCTAGAAGTAAAACTTAAGCAGCAAATCATTTTCACAGTACCATTCTGAATTTAAAAAATGTGCAATCATACAAAGAACTTTGTATAATTCAAAGTTTCAAATCCATAATTCACAAATATGGATAGTCTGGAAAAGTACTAACTCTAATCTAAAGCATTACATTTGGTTTTGCCTCATCTTAGAACATTCCGAAAAGTAATAAATATTTAATATAATTTATTAAAAACATATGCGTATAAAAGCTGAAATACCAAATACAAGCCCGTTTATTTCTCTAAACGAGTACATAAATTTTAATCTATCGGCTTTAATGCACATCTCAACTGAAACAATACCAGCAATATAAATACATAATAAATAAATAAAATACACAGTGAACACATTTTGCCCTTGGGCTGTACAAGCATTTGTCCTCCAGGTGTGGTTTATATATCTGTAACACATGAAAACGTTTTTGTTTCAATTTTGTGTTTAGATGTTGGATTTGCTTAGGTTGTGTATATATCATTCTATCAGTAACACATTGTTTACTGCATTGTTGTCAGCCCATACATATTAGTTATATGGCCTAATGTGATGGAACTGTACCATTTGTTTCAGCCAGCAGAATATGGTCTTTAATCTTTTCAAGCTGTCTGGGGTGGGGTTTGTGTGTTTTAGCTGGTGGCCACTCTGGGGATTGTGTTGCATGGGTGTGCAAGATCTGCCATGGTCCAGCTGCTGAGTGCTCGGCCCAACTAGAGCTGCCACACAACCATTCTCATGGCTGATTCGTTGGGATGAATCAGAGGTGACTCTGGCCACGCACCCTGTTGTTTACAAGCCATTAAAATGTATTTGCTACAACTCCAGAACTGTAAAGTCCTGAGAAAAATTAACCTCTCAGGAAGCAAGCTGTGATACTCGTTAAACAAGACTTGACCACACTGAAAACACTGCCTCATCCACAGTAGACGTTTGTTTGTCACATCATTTTTGCACACTTGTGCCTAGTCTGTAAGAATAGGTTTTTTAAAAAAGCAGTTGTACATATGAGATTTGTTGCAGTGGAATGGTTAGAACAACAGACAAACAGTGTGTAAAACAGAATGTTCCATTTTAAATTGAAAAAAATCTAGTTTTCTATTAAATTTACGGGATAGAGAAACCTTGGATAATACAAAGTGTCTAGTATTGTTTCAATGCAGCCCTCAGCAGTTTTCCTATGCTAAACCATAACCGGAAACATCACAGCTTTGCACGCCCTCACTTTAAAACCATCCATTACTAGTACAGATCTCATAAGTGGTTCTACATCTTCAAATCAGAAGTTTGGGCCCAAAGAAGCAGGAAAGAAATAAAAAGAGAAAAGATTGCTCTGAATATTACTACAGCTGAGGTCATTAATGAGCATTTCTCATGCTGTCATGGCAACCATTAGCACAGTAATGTCACTAATAGCATTGGAGACAGAGCATGGGAGTGATGTGAAAATTATTGTCAGATTCAATTAGGATCCTTCCTAAGTACCCAGCAGGTCCTGTCTGCAGCCATCATTGATTATACCCTTAATTAAGGGTGAAAAAATGTGTGAAAATGCTTCAAGAGTCAAAACACAGAACACTAACTTATTAGAAATTTAATTTATCCAAGTATATTAACAATAACACAAGTATTAAAGTTCTTTCTTGTGAATCTTAGCAACAAAACAGAAAAAATAGGTGTATGTAATGTATGAATGGTAAGCATACCGTTATTATCAAGAAGTGAAAACCATCAACTAGAAAACACGTGTGTGTTTCAGCACAGGTGGCTGGTGTGGAAGCAACTGAATCTAAAGAATTTATTGGATCGGGTGGTGACATTAGATTGGTGATTTATGTTATCTTAATGTGTTTGGACACTATGGAATGTGGGTGGTTGCAGGACTGCCACATAAAAGCAGACAACTGTAAACTGGCATAACTGTGGCCAGACGTCCACAGTCCTGCCAGCTTGTGGCAGACCCTCACTTCACCCCACACTAAACTATACAAGTATTTGATAATATACTCAATTTAAGATACTCTTGCTTAATGATTTTGTGGTTTTTATCGGTTCAGTCAATGCTTTATTTGTAAACCTACTATAAACCTAGTATGCCTAATTAGTCTTATACATCTCACACATATTATTTGCAATAATACCATTAATATGTCTGACATTTGGTCTGCGTTTTATTATCATTATTTTTTTATATGTAAAGCTGCTTTGAAGCAATGTAACATTAAAAAAGTGCTATATAAATAAAATTAAATTGAATATTGCCTTTGAATCAGGGATGTTGTTTGTATACATGTAGGAAGTACTCCACTTGGTTACCGAGGGTACATTTGTTACTTTGTGACATTTTCTTAAAAATTGTGATTCATATGGGCAATTATGTATGTATGTCTTTATATATTAATTATAGTTAAGAGCTATAGTTTGCTATTAATGCATAAATCTGTCATTATTTCTAATTAAAGTCAAGAACACCATAGTTGTGGCCTAATGAGACATTACTGTCAAATACACATTATGAATGTTCTAAAAGTCTTTTATTGTGTCAGTGGAAGGTACCTAACTTGCATTAGCTTTGCAGTCAGAATCTGTTCACACAACATTGTAAAACT